>JAUMHB010046539.1:17636-37985 GCA_032359685.1 Pittosporum tobira
TTCCAACCCACCCCCCCCCCACCCAACAAAAAAAAAAAAAAAAAAAACACAACAACCAAAACGAAAATTAACAAATTCATCTTTATCTAGTAAATGTTCTAACTGGTTTCCCCAATTTTAAAAATAAAATAGCCCTCAATTTGTAAAAATCAAATCAAATACTCTAATTTAGGGAATAGTGAAACTTCCAATTTTCCCAAAAAGAAAGAGAGAAAGAAAATTATTAGCAGAAGAAAGTATTCACTGTCACATACCCATGTATTTTATAGACTATTTGCCTATTCATATGCATTGTCGGACTAGACTGGATAACATTGCACTAGTTGTATACATTCAATGGCAACTTGCTGCTTGCACGGTCAACTAAGTCAATGACTCTTATTAACTGTTAACAAGATCCCTGCCCGTTTATGAAAGTTCTAATTTAAGTTTCTATCAATATTCCAAACAAGAAATCTGCATTACAAAACAGCATTAACAAAACTAAAACAAATAAGATTAAATGGTATTTAAATTCAATACCTTGGAACGTAGGTGGTAGAGACCCTAACGTGAGTGCTTCAAACTCAACAGATTCAATTTTATACTTTGGAATTTGTTCAGCAATAATAGGCTTTGCAATATTCTTCGCAGTCTTGCAAATTGCCTAAGAGGGTAACGAGGGAAAACCGTAAGCTACTTAACAGCCACAAAAAGGAAAACGCAACTTGTTAGATATAGACTAAATTACCTTGTCCAGATAAGGCCACATTAATTCAAGGAACTTATTGATCCAGTCAACCTGTATTTATGCATATCGAAAACCATAAAATGAATCATTCAGATCATAAATGCAGTCAGGAAATAGATATCGATATCACTGGAAAGCTATTAAAACCCCTAAATACATACACGATCAAAATCAGGATTCTTCACCCAAAGGGGTATCTCCGGGAGTAACAGCTGCAAACTTCGAGAGTCTTGCTCAACCAATGGTCGAATAACAGGATCCTGATCAAGCCAAGAGTTAAAACCCACAAAGCTAAACTAAAACAAATAGAAAATTGTTCAAATTTACACAATATATAATATTCAACTTCTTTTCCATTTAATGACATAGTTTCATCATAGAGAACAAAATAGAGAAGTTAAAAAACAATACTACCTCCTTTCCAAAATTAGATATGCACATTTGAGTTATTGAGTCAATTCGTAACATTCTAACATTCAAAATAGATAAAAATTTATATGATTTTGGCACAAACATTTATGGTTATAGGTAATTAACTAAAAGGTATTATTAATTACCATATTGTTGCCCTCAATGCTTAACTGAATTCATATCAATTTTAAACTAGGATTTCGCAGATTGGCTTAGTATCTCTAATTTTAAACTTGTAGTCATGCATGATACCCACTCTCACATCTCTCACTTCCTCTGACTCTCCTACCCACAATATGATTTCATATTATAACTAGGCTGAAGCTCAACATGAAAAGTCAACTTATACTAAACCGAAAACCAACAGCTGAATGGATACTACCAGGTACAATTATAACATAGTTGCACATCAATGATCATGAACCATTACTACCAGCCTAATTCCGTCTAGCTTCATGGTGTCACACTTACAATTAAGACAAGTTGACTTTAAGAGGTGTCCGATTATCACTTGAAAAATCAATTAATACACTTTTCAAAGTAACCATAATTATTCAAGCAGACCACATTAGAAATACAATGCTACAAGGTATAATAAAGCAACACAAAGCAAAGGCATTGACAAACAAACAATAGCTAAAACTTTTAGGCATAAGTATTTTTCATTTCCCCCCTTTTCTCTCGTTTTTATGTTTAAACTGACAAGTTTAAAAACAAATATAACTTAGCCAAACCCATGATAATTCAAAACTCCGGCATACTTTGCATCACTTTATAACCTACAATTCAATTATACAATCATAATGATCTTAGCAATAATCCATAAAATTGTGATAACCCATATTTCAACACCCATTTAAATCAATAACTACAAACTAAATTAGCAGATAATAATTAAGCACAAAAAAAACTTAGTCACACTTCTATACGTACATATAGACATATAGAGAGATACCTTAACATCAGTGGGTTGGAAGTAGATGAAAAGATAATACCCAATCAAAAGCCCAGCAGAAACCCCAACTCCAAATCCACTGAATCCTAAAAAAGTACTTACAATACCCATTTTTCACCTTCAAATCCAAATCAGTAATAGCAACTCTAATTCATATATATATAATCACCAAATCTAATGAGAAAGTTAAATGGATACTATATGAGTCGTAAATGGAAATGAGTCAGCTGTGGGGCGGAGCTCTAGGTAATTGTTGGAGAGAAGACAAGGAGTAGTTCTGACGAGAGAGAAGGGCGGAGGAAATACTCTATAAAATGGAAAGCGGCGATTTGTGACCTGGACACGTATTCTTTGCCACGTGTTTGGGTTTGGGCACGGGGTTGTTTTCAGAAGTGGTGAAGTCCACCGATGGTGTTACGAAGACGCAATATGATGGAAAGTCTTTTTCACACCTAGTACTCTTAAAATTATCACATAAATATTTATTTATCAAATAAATTAATAATTTATAAAAAAATTGAAAAAAAAACACGTTATTACAGTTATTCTTGCTTGTCGTGCGTTAAATATTGTGCACCATTTATAATCTATATATATATATAAACCACAAATCACATTATTTTAATAAAAAAATAATTATAGTTATCAGAATTTGAATCTTTGTCACTTCAATAAGTTATGAGTAAATTTATTACTCTACTAAACTCATATGATAAAATAAATTTCAAAATATTAAATACTGTATGTTTCACTTAATAATATATAAATTTAATTTTCCATTATTTTCAAGTATACATACTTTTTATTATCAACAAATTCACAAAAATTATCACTTAAATATATTTTAATTATAAATTATTAAACGTAAACATCTAACATATATATAAATACAAATTTATTGCTAAAAAAATATTACCAATAAAAATAATTATGAAGTGTCTATTATTTTTTATATATAATATATGTTAAATAAATCACACTAAACTTATATTTTAATTACAAATTATTAAATCTAAACATCTAACATATATATAAGTACAAAATATATTTTTTCTCAATATACTGTTTATTCTATATACCCATTTTCATTCCATAATGAAAAATGTCAATAGTATTAACAAAATTATTATTAATAAAAGTAAATATTACATGTCTATTATATTTCATACATAATCCTTACTTAAGTATATTAATAAGTTTAATTACATACATGAATTAAAAAATTAATAACAAAAATATAAAAAATTACAAATAACTTTTAATTTATTTTTATATATTAACATAAATTCGATCAATTTTAAAAAATTATAACATATTATTATTTACAAAAAAATAAAATTAAATAGTTTGTCTTAAAATAAAATTCAAAAATTTATTTATCAAATAAATAAATAATTTATTAATACATATACATAATATCAATTGTTTTAACTTAAAACTAATTAAATATTAAAAAAATTACATAAAATATTACAATAATTTTTATAATATATCAATAAACAATTGTGTCTAACCCGGGTAATGTCGGACATTCGAGTTAGTTTATTATATATAAACTAGGTTAATAACTCATGTCAAACATAGACTTTTAATTTTGTAGTCTCAATCTTGACTGTATAAATATAAATTAAGTATTGAGGTGACTTATTTTTCTTTTTTTGTGGATTAAAATAAAATTTTGAAATATTTTATTCCATTGGGTTCACAAAATATTTTTCTCTAAAATATAACGCAAAGTAAAATTTACATATTATGTACCCAATAACACAATTCGTACAGCAATAATACGAAATTACTAATAAGAATTAAAATATTTTTAACATGCTTTATTATATTTGAATGATTAATAACAAATAAATCATTTTAAATACTTTATATAATTGAAATGAATTTGCGATTAAATTTTAAAAGTAACTTAATGTCTAAACAATTAAATAATGTTATATTATAAAAATAAATAATAATTTAGACATATTTACTTATTTTTTTTTTTCAAATTGTATAAAATAAAAACTAATGAGTTAAGTTTAAATTCTAAAGATAATAAAAAAATCTAAAAAAAATTACTAAATCACATAACTTGTCACTAAACATACCTAAAATGACATATTTTTTATTTGCAACAACTCTCGAGTCTAAACCGAATAAGACAATATCACTGATTTTCATATATAACATTCTACTATATTTTTTGAATTTAACTCATTTATCTCATATCCAAACGCCAAACAACCACAAGAAATCACATAGATGATCCTCTTATCTCTTTTCAATAGGTATAATCAATTTTCTCTATTTGAGCACCAGCTTGCAAATGCTCAATTTTTATTTTTTTTTAGAATTTTATTTTTTTATAATTATATGCACGTAAAACGTTTATAATAATTAAAAAATTAATTTTTAAATTAATAGCAATTAAAATTATACGTTACAGATGCTGAATCGTCCCTCTTTTTTTTTTTTTTTTTTTTTGTCTCTGTCTATTTCTTTAATACTAAATCGGACTCAACTCAAACTAACTCGGTATAATTCAATCTCAGTTGACTCGGAAAAAAAAAAACCCAATTCTATCTCTTAATATATAGAGATACATTATATAAAATATTTTTAAAATATTATTTTTTTAAAAAATAAATTATAAATTATATAAAATAAATCGGCCCCTAAAAAAAATCATCTTGCTTGGAAATTGAACGATGCGATATAAGACAATTATGATCGTGAAATTATTTTGTTTGTTAGCATACTCATGGCCAAAATAAGGTAGAGGGCATTTATCGTGGTAGGGGCCTACTTGATTGCGCTGGTGTTACGTTTAACCCTTATTTCAAAATAATTTAGATTTATTTATTAATTAAAATAAATTATAAATTAAAAAATATTTATTAATAAAATTTTAAAATAAATAAAAATATTATTATATTTAGTATATAATTTTTTAAAATTAGTAAAGATAAAATTTTTTGATATAATTTATTTTTAAAAAATAAACTATTATATATTTTAAACAAAATTCTAAATAAATTTTGGACATTCATTTCACCAACTTATCCAACTCACATTGAAGGTATTAATTCAAGTATTTTGTTGATAATTAATTTAAAAAATAATTGTCGTGTCCTAGATAAATAACTTGATTTTTTATTTTGTAATTTTATTTTTCTAAAGTACATCAAAGTAGTCAAAAAAGATAAATATTATTTTTACAAAAATTGTTATTAATTCCACAATATTTTCTCTTTCAATATATTAGAATTCAATCCATAATATAAAAAAAGACATTATGAAACTAACAAAAATTATAATGAAAATAGTGTTTTCCTTTTGTGTAAAATTACATGTTAATTTTGTTAAGGCGAAAGGTTCTCAAAAATCAATTACATTTATAAAATCGAAACATGATGGTATAAGCACATTTAAAATTAATAATTACCACTATATTTATAGTATATATAATATATTATAAAATTATATTAATTGTTTTTTCATGCATATAAAATTATTAATTTAAATTTCCCAAATTGAAAAGCCACACCATCCCTACAAGTTACAAATCATCTTCCTTCATTTTCCGAAAATCCAAAAAAAAAAAAACTACAGGGCTACAAGTCATTTTTATTTTATTTTTATCAAACCTACAAGTCATCTGAATG
This sequence comes from Pittosporum tobira, assembly GCA_032359685.1. NCBI lineage: Eukaryota > Viridiplantae > Streptophyta > Magnoliopsida > Apiales > Pittosporaceae > Pittosporum > Pittosporum tobira. The sequence goes on from JAUMHB010046539.1 coordinate 23,386, forward strand.
TTATTCATATGAATTTCATTACAACCTATGTTCTAAATTAATAAGAGTAAATGAATACATATAAGTGTCATCTATAAGATATTACTGTTTATTTTACAAAAATGATACTCTATCCGTTTTAAAATTATAAATAAATTTTAATTATATTAAATTAAGTTTATGAAATTTTAAATTTTAATTTATGATATAAATTTATTATAATTTTATAATTTATATGTGAGTATTTTATATATAATTTGGAGCATTAATTTTAGCATTAATTTAAATAAATATAATATAATTTTAATTTTTTTATAAAATATATATTAAAATTATAAAATTTTAAATCGAGGAATACAAACAACACTAAAAGACAACTAATGTATGACAGATAACGCAAGCAAACTGTTGTGACAGATGACACATCCCCGTAGAAAATAAAGCTGAAACGAATTGGTTCTATCTGAATTTAATTTAATTTAATTTTTTTGGTTCTGCCGACTTGATAGATTTGATGAATTAGTGGCCGAGTAAAATGAGTGATCCACATTTTTGGGCCGACATGGTTATCGAATCTATCGTCAGTATGATACCCCTTAGGCCCTTATGACCAAACTCCATGCAACTTTAAGCCCCACCATCTGGCCCAAAGTTTTCCAAGAAAAAACAACTGAAAACAGAAAAAGAAGAGCTGAGAAAACTCTTGTGCTATTCATTTATTTATTTATTTATTCCGGGTAAGATCTCTTATGTTTAATGAATCGAAAACAGACCTGCTTATTTCAGCCTGTTAACTTTATTTATTGTTTTTCTAAATATAAATGATTTTTTTGGTATTCTTTGTTTTTTGAAGGATATTTTGGTATTCAGGGACAAAATAAGTGATTTAGATAAGAAAATAATTGAAATATTTTAAATTAGTTATTGGAATTATTATGTTTAGATTTTTGAGATCATAAATCATGACAATATCAGTATTTATTCTAATAATATTAATATTAATATCAAAATTGAAAATAACAAATTCTTTAATATAACTTTTATAACTTTTCGATTAAAATAAAAAAGAAATTCCTTTCCAATCTAAAAAAGTCATTATTGGTACTTAACTTCAAACAGAAAAAAAATGAAAAAATTAATTATGTTTTGTTAACGTAGAAAATAAACTAAATTTATTATGTTTATAAGCAAAATAAACCGGATATATTTTCTTAAAGAATGTAGACGTGTAGTGACCAAATACTAAGGCTCTGCAAACATTTTAATTTTTTTTAATATTTGGTATGTCAGAAAAAATTTATTTAATAAAAAATTATTTTTTAGTCAACAAATTTTTTTTTATTTCTGAAAAACACCTTACGGATTTAAATCTGTAAATTATTTTCTGAAAAGTGGTACGAGTGTTGTATTTTTCTGTTATTATTTATAACACTTTCAGTTAATCACTCTTAGCATATTTTAATTTATTTTATTTTTAAAATAAATATTTTTATTTTTATTTTCACAATATATGCATAATATTTTCATATTTAATCATATAAACACATATATTTCATAAATTTTAAATTTTTTTAAAACCACTATCTTATTAATTTATTTCTATAAAGTATGAAATTTTTTATTGTTAGATCAAAGTATAAAGTTTTTACATACATATAAATAAATTCAAATTTTAATTATAAGAATTTAGTTTTATCTTATTAAAAAAAATCAAAAGATACTTATATTAATTTGAAATAACATAATTGTTAAATTTATTTTAAAAACTAATTATAAAAATATATTACTATCAAATATAAAAAATAAATTATTTTTCTAAACACTATTTTTTCAAATTTTCCTTGTATCAAAGCCCTAACATCAGTTCCAAATTCGCGTTTCCTTCGTCTAAACAAATTTATGTCGATGTCCCGCTCTCGGATATTCGTAATAAGTACACAGTTGATAGTAACGTTAAAAATTTATGACATTTAAATATAATAAAATATTATATTTGATAGATTGTGATAGATTAAATTTAAATTTAAAAAAATTAAATTTAAAAATTAAATTTAACTTCAAAAAAAATTAAAATTAAATTTAATCTAAAAATTACAGTTTAAAAAATTATACCAAACGAGCCATAAACCCGAGACCCGTATCCTGAAACTGTACCCATCTGGTGAAAGCAGCCAAATTAATTGTACGGAGTGCTAAACCCGGAAACTGGAAAGTCTAAAAACCCGTATGTCAATTAGCACAAAGGTGCTCTTTAGGTCCGGTGGACGTGGCACAAAATGACCCGAAATACGAATATGAAGCGGTGAAGTATTCACCGCCATTGAAGCTCCCCACGAGATATTCTCCTCCTTCCTCCATTACTCTCGTCATACGCTGTTTATATATAAACACACAGACTTGAAAAATATAATATACAGCTAGAAAAAGCAAAACAAAAATCGACATTAGCAAGGTTAGCAATAGCATCTTAATTTTTTTTGATTAATAATTATAATTTGAAAACGAGGCATATAACAAAATTAGGGTTCTGCCCCAATTGTATTCTAATTCTTTCTCTATTATATACCGATCATTCATCTCGATTGTAAATGGCTTGTGATTACTGAGCTATTTAAATAAAGTTTTTTTTTTTTTTTTTTTGGTTTAGGGTTTTAATTAACGGTTTTTTGTGTGCTGGTGCAGATTCCAAGGTTAGTAATCGGTTAAGGGTTGATTTTTATTGGATCAATCAGGGCTTTTAGATCATAATAATAATTTATAGATCGGGGAATGCTTGATTGATCGCCAATAATAGGCGATTAAATCAGCTATTCTTGGGGGGTTGGGGCTTTGTATGGAAACTCGGAGCCGGAAGCGGGCGGAGGCCACCTCATCAGCGCCTTCTTCTTCTGGTCCTACCACTCGTGCCACCAAGCGCACCCGTCTTTCTGCTGCTGTCGCCACTTCTTCCTCTACAGTCCCAACTACTACCACCACCGCGGCCCCTGTTAATTCATCGGTTTCAAGGCGTTCACGAGCTTCAGCAATGGAAGAATCTTCGGGTTCTGCTCCCCGTGGCCGGCGTGGCAAGAATCAGGAGAAGGATAATTCAGATAAAGGGAAAGAGAAAGAGCAAGAGATTAGGGTTAGGGATATAGAGAATAGAGAAGCTGACAGGAGCTTAGGTTTGAATATAGACTCTAACGGAGGAGAGGAGGATGATAACGACAGTGAGGGTGGTGGGGGAATTTTACATCAGAATTTGAGTTTGACTTCGGCCAGCAGTGCACTTCAAGGACTTTTAAGGAAATTAGGAGCTGGGTTGGATGACTTGCTTCCCTCATCAGCAATGGCTGCTGCTTCTTCCTCCAATCAGAATGGGCGGCTCAAGAAGATTCTATCGGGTTTAAGAGCAGATGGGGAGGAGGGAAAGCAAGTTGAGGCTTTAACTCAGCTTTGTGAGATGCTTTCAATTGGGACGGAGGACTCGCTTAGTACATTTTCAGTGGACTCATTTGTTCCCGTGCTCGTGGGTTTGCTTAACCATGAAAGTAATCCTGATATTATGCTTCTTGCTGCAAGGGCACTTACCCATTTATGCGATGTGTTGCCTTCGTCCTGTGCTGCTGTTGTGCATTACGGTGCGGTTTCGTGTTTTGTTGCTAGACTGCTCACAATTGAGTACATGGATTTGGCTGAACAGGTGAGTAGTAAGTTAAGAGTTATTTATGAACATTAAAATTAAATTATATAAATCTAGTAGTTCATGAGAACCTTAAAATGTTACACTAATCAACATTTTACTTCATTATTGACAATTGGTAATAGTTGCACGAGGTTTTCAATGTTGATTTTGATGGTTGTTTTGATGGGAACAGTCTCTGCAAGCTTTGAAGAAGATATCTCAGGAACATCCAACTGCCTGCTTACGGGCAGGTGCACTTATGGCTGTGCTCTCATATCTTGACTTCTTCTCAACAGGAGTCCAGGTAACTCCCTTGATAAAAATTTATGAACTGTAGGGGATGTTATTTATATCCTTAATTAATTGTGCACGCATAATAACATAATTTCATTTTCTAGCGTGTTGCTTTATCAACAGCTGCAAATATGTGCAAGAAACTTCCTTCTGATGCTGCTGATTTTGTGATGGAAGCTGTTCCTCTACTGACAAACCTTCTTCAATATCATGATGCCAAGGTATGACCATCGTTCTATAATAAAGTCAACAAGCTCTAGAAAAAATTTCAAGTAGGTCATCAAGTCACATGAAATAAGCTTTCCATTTTCTTTCTTTTTTATATGTTTTGTCTTTTCAGGTTCTAGAGCACGCTTCCGTTTGCTTGACTAGGATTGTGGAGGCTTTTACATCATCTCCTGATAAGCTGGATGAACTCTGCAATCATGGACTGGTCACACAAGCAGCATCACTAATTTCTACAAGCAGTTCTGGAGGTGGCCAGGCTTCTCTCAGCACATCCACATACACGGTGAACACATTTACTAATTTCAAGTCAAGTGCTTTTTATGTTTGATAGTTGAATATCATTTTGACTATAAAATGATGCAGGGATTGGTTCGCTTGCTTTCAACATGTGCAAGTGGTTCACCACTAGGATCCAAAGCATTGCTACTTATGGGGATCAGTGGCATTCTTAGAGATATACTTTCGGGGTCTGGACTTGTCGCAAGCATGTCTGTTTCCGCTGCGTTAAGTAGACCACCTGAGCAGGTAATTTTATTTATTTTTTAATATCAATATTTTTTCACTTATTCCTGAGCAAACTACTTAAATATGTACGTGTTTCGATTTAATTCGCTTTCTGTTGTGGAAATTGAATAGTGTGGGCTGATTTGGTGACTTTTTTTCTAGATTTCTTAGTATTTCAGCTGTCTCCGGTTCCCCCATCAATTCTTTATTTGCATTAGGACCATTTTTTAATAGAACATTTTGAATTAAATGGCTTATTTATATGGAAATTTTAATTCTTCTCTTGTACTCCATGGCACAGATTTTTGAGATTATGAACCTTGCAAATGAGCTTCTTCCCCCGTTGCCTCAAGGAACCATATCTCTTCCGGTGAGCACTAATATATTTGTGAAAGGTTCTTTTACAAAGAAGCCTCCTTCCAGCAGTTCTGGGAGCCGAGATGATTCTAATGGGAACATTGCTGAGATCTCAACTCGTGAAAAACTATTGAATGAACAGCCTGAGCTTCTGCAGCAATTTGGAATGGACCTACTTCCTGTTCTAATTCAGGTTATTCTCCAGAAAAACTTTATTTAATCATTTTTTATTCTCTGGTACATGTAAACAATTTTGCCATTTTTGTCTGGTAGATATATGGATCCAGCGTGAATGGTCCTGTTCGTCACAAATGTCTCTCTGTTATTGGGAAACTTATGTACTTCAGCAGTGCAGATATGATCCAGTCTTTATTAAGTGTAACAAACATTCCGAGGTATGCACATTCAATGTTCGTTTATGTGATATGGACTATAGGGTGGTTCTACTGTTTATTTGTTTTTTCTTTTGATAAGAACCATGGTTATTCTACTCAGTTTGGAAACTTATACAGAGATTTGTTGTTTGATTTCTAGCTTCTTAGCTGGGGTTTTAGCATGGAAAGATCCGCAAGTACTACTGCCTGCCCTTCAAATAGCAGAGATTCTAATGGAAAAACTACCTGGAACTTTCTCCAAGATATTTGTAAGGGAAGGCGTGGTTCATGCTGTAGATGCACTAATTTTAGCTGGATCTCTTGGTACCCGACCATCGTCCAGCGAGAAGGAGAATGACTCTATACCTGGATCATCACGTTCTAGACGGTACCGAAGACGTGGAGGTAACTCAAATTTAGATGTTAGCTCTGCTGAAGAGTCCAAAAATCCAGCTTCCACCGTTGGTTCACCTCCAAATCCAGTTGAAATTCCAGCTGTCAGTTCTAGTCTTCGTGTGGCAGTAAGTGCAAGTGCCAAAGCTTTTAAAGATAAACACTTCCCTTCAGATCGTGGGGCTGTCGAATCTGGGTTGACAGACGATCTTCTGCATTTGAAGAATCTTTGTGTGAGGTTGAATTCTGGTATTGATGATCAACGGACTAAATTGAAAGGAAAATCTAAAGCTTCTGGAACATGTATTGCTGATATTTCTGATAGTAAAGAGGAGAATCTGATTGAGGTAATATCTGAGATGCTAGCTGAGCTAACCAAAGGGGATGGTGTGTCCACTTTCGAGTTCATTGGTAGTGGGGTCGTGGATGCTTTGCTGAGCTATTTATCCTTCGGATACTCCTCCAAGGATAAAATCTCAGAGGCTAATCTGATTAAGCTCCGGCAGCAAGCAATTAGAAGGTACAAGTCGTTCATTGCCGTTGCCCTTCCTTCAGGTGTTCGCGAGAGGAATGTGCCTCCTATGAGTATTCTGGTTCAAAAGCTTCAAAATGCTTTGTCCTCCTTGGAGCGTTTCCCGGTTGTGCTAAGCCACAGTGCCAGGTCAGCTAGTGGAAATGCACGTCTCTCGTCCGGCCTAAGTGCTTTGTCTCAGCCATTCAAGTTACGTCTTTGTAGAGCACAAGGAGAGAAATCAGTCCGTGATTACTCATCAAATGTTGTTCTGATTGATCCGTTGGCGAGTTTAACTGCCGTTGAAGACTTTCTTTGGCCTCGAGTTCAACGAGCTGATTCTGGACAGAAGCCCTCAGCCGAGTCTGGGCCCAGTCCTACAGCTGGAGCTGGTTCTGGCTCATTGCCATCTACTTCGACTCCTGCTCCCATGACCTGTCGTCATTTAACAAGATCAAGGACATCTTTTAATATTAGTGACACTGCAAAGGAGCTGGCACAAGAGAAAAACCCGAGCTCGTCTAAGGGTAAGGGGAAAGCTATTTTGAAGACGGGTCAAGAGGATGGTAGAGGAGGACCACAGACAAGAAATGCTTCCCGTAGAAGAGCAGCTCCGGATAATGATGCAAAAATGAAGCCTGTAGAAAGAGATTCTACTTCTGAGGTATGTATATTTAGGAAAATGAAATATTTATAAACTAATACTCCACTATGTAGGAATTTAGGAAATATATTAGATAGCATTAGCATATAAATTAATAAAACATTTTATTATTAATTAGTGTAATGTACTCTTTTCTTCTCCCGTGTACCAGTACCATATTCGCTGAATTTGGTAGTAATAATGACCACATTTTGTGCTTTGTAGGATGACGAACTGGACATATCTCCCGTTGAGATTGATGATGAATTGGTGATTGAAGATGAAGACATCTCTGATGATGATGAAGATGACCATGACGATGTATGTTTCAGAACCTTCAACTTATAGCATCATAGTCCTCGTAATAGTACATGTTCCTCGACTGATTGATGCTCTCTTTTTTAATTTCTAGGTATTAAGGGACGATTCTCTCCCTCTTTGCATGCCTGACAAAGTGCATGATGTTAAATTGGGTGATTCTGCTGATATTGATAGTCCTCCTATTGCCCCTGCAACATGCGACAGCCATACTAATACAGCTTCTGGTTCTAGCAGCCGAGCTACATCAGTAATGGGCTCAGATTCTGCAGAGTTCAGGAGTTATGGTTCAAGGGGTGCAATGTCATTTGCTGCTGCTGCTATGGCTGGGCTTGCATCTTCAAATGGTAGAGGTATTAGGGGAGCAAAAAATAGACAGGGCAGACCCCTCTTTGGCTCTAATGAACCTCCCAGATTAATATTTTCTTCAGGTGGGAAGCAGCTTAGTAGGCATTTGACCATATATCAGGCCATTCAGCGACAGCTTGTCCTTGATGAGGATGATGATGATGATGAGAGATATAATGGTAGTGATTTTGTTTCTAGTGATGGAAGCAGGCTGGGAAGTGATATCTTTACCATCAATTATCAAAGGGCAGACAGCCAGACTGATGGGCCTTCAGTTGGGACAGTAAGTTCCTCATCCCTAGTTAAATCTACAAAAGTGGTTTCTGTGTCCGATTTGGGTGTTAGTTCATCATTGCAGAGACTATCACTCCTAGACAGTATTTTGCTTGGGGAACTTCCTTGTGATCTAGAAAAAAGTAATCCAACGTATAATATTTTGGCATTGTTACGTGTATTAGAGGGGTTGAATCAGCTAGCACAACGTTTACGCATCCAGGCAATGACGGACAGTTTTTCTGAAGGAAAGATCCCAAGTCTAAATGAGCTTAATGTGACTGGTGTTAGGGTTCCCATCGAGGAATTCATTAATAGTAAGCTCACTCCGAAATTAGCTAGACAGATTCAGGACGCTCTTGCACTTAGTAGCGGTAGTCTTCCATCGTGGTGTTACCAATTGACAAGAGCATGTCCATTCTTGTTTCCTTTTGAGACTCGGCGTCAATACTTTTATTCGACTGCTTTCGGATTGTCTCGTGCATTGTACCGCCTCCAACAGCAGCAAGGTGCAGATGGTCAGGGTTCAATGAATGAGAGAGAAGTCCGGGTCGGGAGATTACAGCGCCAGAAAGTTCGTGTTTCTCGAAATCGCATTCTTGATTCTGCTGCAAAGGTTATGGAGATGTATTCAAGTCAAAAGGCTGTTCTAGAAGTAGAATATTTCGGTGAAGTAGGTACTGGATTAGGGCCTACCATGGAGTTCTACACGCTTTTGAGCCATGATCTACAAAAGGTTGGGCTGGGAATGTGGAGGTCTAATGCTTCTTCATCTAATAAACACCTGATGGAAGTCGATATTGTTGATGAGCAGAAAGATCTTGCCCAAGCACCTCTTGGGCTGTTTCCACGGCCTTGGCCACAGGGTACAGATGGGTCCGACGGTAGCCAATTGAACAAAGTAACTGAATATTTTAGTCTTCTTGGGCGGGTTATGGCCAAGGCCCTTCAAGATGGACGGCTTTTGGATTTGCCCTTATCAACTGCATTTTATAAGCTTTTGCTTGGTCAAGTAAGCTTCTAACTAATTCGCTTAGTTTCCTTTACTTAAATGGCAAGTAGATGTGTTTCTTAACGTAAAGAACTCTCTAATGGTGCAGGAGCTTGATTTGCATGATATTCTTTCTTTTGATACTGAATTGGGTAAGACGCTGCTGGAATTACAAGCTCTTGTTTGCCGGAAACAGTACCTAGAGTCAGTGGTAGGCCAGGATCATGAAGTTGTTGACTTATGTTTTCGTGGGGCTCAACTTGAAGATCTCTGTCTGGATTTTACGCTACCAGGCTATCCTGATTACATCCTCAAACCATGCAATGATAATGTACATGTGATCCTTGACTTATTATTTACACAACTCTTTTTTGTCATAATGATAATGAATTAAATTATTATTAATTTTTTTTTTTGGGTCAAAATTTGTAGGTGGATATAAATAATTTGGAGGAATATATTTCGCTGGTTGTCGATGCTACTGTTAGGTCAGGGATCTCAAGACAGTTGGAAGCATTTAGAGCTGGTTTTAGTCAGGTAAGCTGCTTTGTCAGGTCTTTTTACTTTCCAAATATGATGAAATACTATTATTTTTAATGTCTTTTTTTTTCCACATATGCACAACTTCTTCCAAAATAAATCTGTTTGCCTATTCTAACTTGAATTTGATTTTTGTGATCCACAACCTTCAGGTCTTTGACATTTCGTCTCTACAAATATTCTCTCCAAATGAATTGGACTATTTGCTTTGCGGCCGTAGAGAGTTGTGGGAGGTAATATGTTCTTTTTCAATTATTTTCTTTTAACTCATTATGGTTTGACCTGTGATCTTGTAGTAACATGATCATTGGATGACATCATATGCAGATGGATACACTTGTCGATCACATTAAGTTTGATCACGGCTATACTGCTAAGAGTCCTGCAATTGTCAATGTAAGTCAACTTGAAAACTCGCTCACCCCATCTCAGTGCCAATTAATAACATTGAAATGTAGGATTTAATTTTTCTGATTTCTCTAGTTACTCGAGATTATGGGAGAATTTACCCCAGAGCAACAACGGGCTTTTTGCCAATTTGTGACTGGTGCACCCCTGCTTCCTCCGGGTGGACTGGCAGTGCTAAATCCCAAGTTGACAATTGTGAGAAAGGTATATATAATGCATATTCAAATGTGAGATAGCACATCAAGTTCCTGTACGATCAATCAATCTTTATTTATTTATTTACTTTATAATTTGTTACTCGGGATCATATTTACTTTCTATTTGATGTCGGGTTACAGCATTCGTCAAGCATTGTTAACACAGCATCTAATGTGGCTGGGGCGTCAGAATCTGCTGATGATGATTTGCCGAGTGTGATGACATGTGCTAATTACCTCAAGCTTCCCCCTTATTCTACGAAGGTAAATAGTCAATTGTTGTTGTTGTTTTAGTATTTGATGTTTTTCATTTTATAAAAAATGAATCAAAGATTCATGTACTCGTGCAAATCCAAACTATATTCAGTCCTGCCGGCTTGCTTTTCTGATTTTTCTTTTTTGGGTGTTGCGACAGGAAATCATGTACAAGAAACTGGTATATGCCATTTGTGAAGGGCAAGGATCTTTCGATTTGTCATGATTCTAAAACTAGCTGAACATATATTGTATGGGAAGTCTTGCTTAGCGCTGTTTAGTTGCAAATAAATAGGAAATTTTGATTTCGTTTCAAGCTGCTAGAGTATATATATACATATACATGTATGAACATGTCTCTGCACTTTTTGTATTTTCTTCGCATACTTTTGGATGGATGTTATTTCACGACATTCTTGTCTTTTGATAAACAAAAATTGTTGCAAATCTACATTTAGTGTTCCTAGACTTTGATTCTTGATTGAAGAAAGAACTGTTAAGATAAATGAGTTTTTTATTGAGCTTGAATTGGTCGTTTAAAAATAAATAAGTCGGGTTTGTGTTTAGAGTAATTTGGTATATTCAATGTTAACGAGCTCGAGTTCACTGTGATTTGATGATATATTCAATGTTATCGAGTTTAACAAGTATATGTTCAATGTTATAGAGTTTAACAAGTTTGAACTTGACGACTTAGGGTTTCGGTTTTTGGGTTAAATGAATTTTTTTTTTTTAAATTTGCAGCATGAATTTTGAACTCACCCGAGTCGAGAATCAAACAAATTGAATATGAGCTAGTTTTCAAAAATTTGGCTTGTTTAACACATTATTTGTATGAAACTCGAAAATAAAAATATTTCATTGCTTACTGCCTTACCTCATAGAGGATTAAAACTGCCAAGTCCAGTCAAATTAGAAACTCTGTGAGTTTGATTTGTAGCTCGCAGAGGACTAAAACTTCCAGCCTAGTCGAATTTGAAATTCTTAAGCTTGATTTGTTTAGGAATAGACGAGCTTTAGATAAGCAAGGATTAATAAGTCGAATTCTAAGCTTGATTTATTTAAAAATTGACGATTTCAGAGTTCACACTAGTTCTAAATGAGCTAAATTTCTTGTTCATGGCTGATAGCATCATATTTATTCTATTATCTTCTTTACTATCTTTTCATTGACGCAAATATTTCTGTTAATTTATGTTCTCAATTAGGAAATTAGTTTGTCTTGGAAGTTAATCAGGGAGTACTAAAATAGGGGACCAAAAAGCTCCCAAAACATTTTTAATACGCCGTCAAATTAATACACTAGTTTATAAATTAGTCAAAATATGTACTTCAATTTCTCAAAAGGATTATTTTATTTTGGGTTTGCGGGGGGGGGGTTGTTGGTTTGTGGTTGTTCTAAAAAGATGCCTCAATGTTGTAAAATATTATTGATGGTCCACTCCATTTTGAATATTCTGCCTCACTTCAAATCCTTTTTACATTGCGGCTAAAGCAGAGACTTCTTGATTTATTATGTGCATGCCAAGAATTCTCTTTACAGCAGTTTCCTAATTATATAATTGTTAGAAAAATTAAATTAAATAAAAAAAAGAGGATTGCTAAAAAAAGGAACGTAAATTACATGAGATACACTATAAAATTAATTAATTGTTTAATCTCTCGTTTACATTTAATTTAATTTAAACCAATATATATGATCAAAATGTCCCTCTTTTGAGATACTTAACTCCGCCGATGAATGATGATTGATGAATGAATCTTCATCTTTAGGCGCACTTCACTTGGACAGCCAACGCCTTAAAAGTATCTGGACAAAGGATCATTGCTCTTCTCATCGAAAATTTCTCTCTCCAGAGGAATCGCGCAAGTCTTCTTTCCCAAGCAGCGCTATTTAAATCCAAGAAATAATCGTTATTTATGTTATAAAAAAAATGTTTAATACGTTTTTAAAATTAAAGATACTTTTAAAAAATAATAATAATAATTAAACAGCATTAATTATTATTTTTTTATTTTTATTTTTTTTAAGATTTCAATTATCCAAATTTTTTATAGACGGACACAGATACGTTAACAATAAAATACTGGCATAACACTTCGACTACTTTTAGGCTATTGGGAGAATTGCATTCCCCAACGCTTCACATTAAATTCCACAGACACGAAGCGGATCGCCGAAGCTTGCAAACATCACTTTCTCAATTACGTTGTCGTCGGGGCAAGTTAGCCGAGCTCCGGCTTTCAAATCTTCAACCAGAAGCCTCAGTTGATTTTCCTTCCTCTCCCATGATCGTACGGACGGTGGCGTAATCTCGCTTATGAAGCTGTATACTGTGTCTCTGTTCACTGTCATAATAGTGGTATTCGCCGGCGTTCCTCCGGTCTCCTCAAATACAACCATCAGGTTCTTTTTCGGCTTCAAGAACTCTCTCGGTATATGATACCTGAAAAAAAAAATATGAATGTCTTGTGCATTGTCTGTGGGACCTAAAGCACAACAAGTAATGAACAAAACACCATAGTGTTGAAGTGAAAAATCTAAGTACCTTCTTGTTTTCATTTTCGTTTTTGTTTTCATTTAAAGGAAATGATGTACTACTTACTCGGTTTGGGAAGGCTTTCCAAGAGGGGTGAGAAAAGATGTCCAGTAACGATCGATGTTATTGCCATTGATCCAAATTAAACCTTTCTGCATTGAATCCATGGTGACAACAACTGGATTTTTGCCTTCTGGTGCATCAAAGTATGTCTGCAAATTGTACAATTTATTATTAATCACGAACATAGTCAAAGTCAACTATCAAAAGAACTACTGGTATACCATACGGTATTACCTTGTACCATGTCGCTGGAGTTCCTAGTCCCGTATCTGGTGCCCATCGTACTTCACTTAATCCTTCCTCTTTGTACAATTCGAGCTTCTCCACCAACACCAACCTAATTATGATTTACATTAAACCATTTACAATCCTGCTAACGAACTATTAATTAACTAAAATTTTATATTGAAAAAACAAAGAAAAAGATCATAACTGTAATTATATAAGTTATTTTGTGTGAGATCAAGAGTTCCGGTGTTTAAACCTTTCATTATTAGAGCATCAGGCCCTGTCCACCTTTTCTCCATATGAGCTCCGCTATTCTGAATGAATTAAATGACGATTTATAAGTATTTTTTCTCATGATTAGTGCTTAATTTATTATTAATTAGAACAATTAGTGTCTTATTTACCAATATATATGTTGTTACCTGAATTCCCAAAGTCATGCACAGCAGTGTTATGTGATTAATTCCTGGCCTTAAATTTATGGTTTCTCTAATTCAAACTCCTCCTCTTTCTTCCCATGTGCAAATCCTGAAATTTCATGGATGAAAAATCAGTCTAAATTATTAGTTAATCAAATTAAAATAAATATGAAAATACACACTCACCTACGTATTCGCCATTTACAAATGCAGCCATAGCATGACCATTGTTTTGGACTTCCAAAATCGGGAGCACGCACTACAAAAAAAGAGAGCATTTATGACGACCCTGAAACCGTTACAAATACTGTAAAAACCCTTGCAAATACTATTCCTAACGGTCTTTGTAACGGTTTTCTGTCAGCTGTAATTTTAGGCGACACAAATTCACGTAACCGTTCACAAACCGTTAGGAATACCCTTTAGTAACAGTTAATGTAACGGTTTAGTAGCGTCACAAGTAAGTGCATAATTTGCTTACACTTTTTGTTTACCAGGTCCAACCGTTACAAATGGTTTTCATGACAGTTATAAAACTGTTACAAGTATTTTTAATTATTTACTATTTAATTAGCTCTTAACAGATGTAACAGTCCAAAACCATCACAAATAACTTTGTAAAATTGTAAAAAATCATATTGAATATTAGATTTAAATTATCTCAAATCCTCAGAAGTTCTTCAACCAACTTTAAACAATTTCTAAGCTACAATGTTCTAAGTCTAGATCATGCCATCGTTCTATGCTATGTCTAAGCTGCAACGTTTTTTTCTTCTTTACATTCGAAGCTCCGGCACATTCTTTCAAGCTAGTCCAAGCCATCTACATCATTCTTTTCACCCTCACAAGTAGATGGAGTTGAAACCTATAACAAGAGAAGGGAATACCATTGATCGGTGAAAAGTGCAAGTGTACACTAATCAAGTTGTAGTAAAAATATCGATCCCACGAGGATTGAATTCAATTAATTATCAATCTTGAATATTCTATTACTTTATCTAATTTTGATTATAAAGAGTTTTGGTTTTTGATTTAATTAATAACTAAATAAGAAACTGAATAAATAAAATTAG
>JAUMHB010046540.1:0-17403 GCA_032359685.1 Pittosporum tobira
TCCGATACTTAAGTTTGCAAACATTAAAATGATAGTCTAAATATTAATTAGGAGAGAGAAGAGTTTACCAGAGTATTTGAGTGTGGTTTTGAGAGAGTTTTACTCCGATGAGTTTGTCGACATTTTTGCAGAGTATTGACTCTTTTTTGTATTCAGAGCAGGGTCCTCCCATTGATGCAAACGAGGCAGCTTTTGTAGAGCTTGCATTGTCCCGCAACCCAATAAAATAAGTATGGTGCGTATGTTGTAAGTTGACAGCAAGTATGACGCATCTCTTTTGAGTTGACAGGACTGCAGGGTTAGGCAGCTAATTGGATACTGTCTGAAAACTTGTTTTATGGCTCTCGGGCTGCTGGACCTGAACCAGACAGGGTCGGCTCTGGTCGATAGAGTAGAGTGGATCCGCTACCTGTGAAAATCTAAGCCGAATATACATAGTTTAGGAGTTCCTGACGGAGATGGTCCGGACGAACTGATGCGAGTGCGAAACCCCTTGGAAGTCGATTGGGCGAGTTTGTGTTTTCTAGATGCTGAATACCCGGACTGATCCTTCTTTGGGCGAGGCGGGTCGTCGAGCCTTGAAGATAACCGATCGGATGGTCTACCATGCGAGCGTTGTACTGCCACGTGAGATGTCATGTTATCCTAATTAGGGTCAAGATAAAAATTCTAACCCTAATTTAAGACAATCTCTATCAATAATCTTTTAATTTAATACAAAAAAATTATTTATTTTAGCAAGTGTTAGGATAATTTTTTAATTTGATTAAAAAAAGAAACAGAATAATAGAGATTTTTTAATTTTGATTTTAATTATTATTATGTGATTTTATGTGTTCACTATATTAACATACGTGTTAAAAATAAACATATGTATTAAAGATGATTTCATATTAGTATTTATATGAACAAAATTTTGAAAAAATAATGAAATAAAAACTAAATTGAAGTAAAATAATTAATTTAAAAATAAAATTGAAGTAAAGTAATTAATTTTTTTTAAAATTCAATAATTATTTTAAAAATGAAGAAAAAATCATTTTTATGAGAATAAATCGTACGTCCGCATAGCGCATTGGATTAGCCCGTCTGACTTTGGATCAGATGGTCGTGGGTTAGCGTGATTCTCGGATTGATCGAAGTGTAAGGAACTCCATTGTAGCAGTAGAGCTAGCAAGCATCCAGTCCAAGGCTTTGTGGTATACGCCCAAAATCTAAATGGAGGCATGTACTCTCTTCAGAGCCCTAAAAGTAAGACCTTCAAATTTGAAGATGACCACCAATTCTTTTGTGGGTATTCGAAATTCTTCCTCATCACCTACTGCACCTGCTGTTCATACGGGTCAGTTTCTCATCCAAATTGCAAAAGTATACCATTTTTTAAGTTTCTTGGCATTCAACAAGGTTGGACAAATCAACTGTGTGCGTAATTTTTCTGTTTTCAGGAGGAAATTCGGCGAAGAGGGCGTATGATGCATTGTTATTGGATGCTGGAGGTACCCTTTTGCAGTTGGCAAATCCTGTCCAAGATACGTACCATTCAATTGGTCTAAAATATGGTTGGTTTTTATTTTTTATTTGAATTAATTTTGGTTCTAATGAATTCATGGCTATTTCAAGAATGAACTTTGAATTTTTCGCCTTGCATTTGCTAAAATAGCAAAATTTCCTCTTTTTATTTTCCTTTTTCTCTTTAATCTTTACTCTGTAATCGAGTAGTTTTTAGAGCAACGTATTTGATCTTAGATACGAAGCATTTTATATTGGAGTCATTCATTAAGTGACGGAAGTGGTCTAGTTGCATTACTATGTAATTTTAGTTTACTCATCCATTTGGTGATTGAGGAGTGTTGTATACATTATACCGAGTTGGAGTAAGTAAATCCTTTGTGTGATCTTGATATTCATTTTTCAAATTTCAAGTTTTTCTTGATTGAATCATCATGTGCATTTTATTGTATTTTTTGATGTAGTAATCACATTAATGTCAAGTGTTTCCAACTTAACTATGGCAGATGCAAACTTCATGAGTATTAAATTTTAGATTTCAATGTACGAGTCTGTTTAACTGTGTTTGGAGCTCTAATTACTTTGGCATTGACAGGTTTGAGTCTGACGCCAGCTGAAATAAAGCAAGGATTTAAAAGAGCCTTTTCTTCACCGTGGCCTGAAAAGCTTCGGTACCACGTCAGTTCTTAGACCTACTTTCTATGATGCCCTTCACTCTCAAACACAGTATATAATTTACCATCTCTTACTCAGTTTATTAGCCATCATATTCGCTAGGGTAGCTAATGCATATGTTCAATGTTGTTTACCTTATATTGTAGTGCTTCTTAATGATTAATAATGCTAGATTTGCATTTGTATCAAACAGATAAATAAGATGTAAATGCTGGGAACAGAATATTCTATGTTTCTTAATGCCTCTTAACCAATGTACCTGCAAACACGATAAAAAATGTAGGTATGAAATATCTCATGTGTTTCAACACCAATGACAGGGGGACGGAAAACCTTTCTGGAGGCTTGTAGTTTCTGAAGCCACTGGTTGCGCTAAAGAAGATTATTTTGAAGAAGTGTATCAGGTGATCATTTCTGAGAACAAAAACATTAAATTTTGAGTTCATCTTAGTGCCATAAGAATCTAATGCTGGATGCCTTATTTTAAACTGTTGGTGCTTTCTTGTTGTCAGTACTATGCAAGTGGTGATGCATGGTGTCTTCCACCTGGAGCCTATGAAGCAGTAGGAATCCTGAAAGATGCTGGAGGTTATATACATAGAGTATTTCCTTAATCTATCGCCAGCATATTTCTTGAGATTTTTTGTTTGTAAATAATATATTTGTTGTAATTCTCTCATTTAAAGCACCTAACATGGGACAGTTAAATTGGCTGTCGTTTCTAACTTTGACAATCGCTTGAGGAAGCTATTAAAGGACCTGAAAGTTGTGGACCTGTAAGCATCAATGCCCTCTACCTTTCATGCCTCTTACATTTGATCATTTCTTCCGATAATCTTGATATTGGAATATCTTTACCTTAGATGCTTATAATCATGTGCACTGGGTAAGAAGATGAACTCTCAATGCTGATACTGTTGCACTTATTTTAGAATAATATCATCCATGGCACTACTTGACTTGTATGATGCAGATGGGTGATTTCATCATCCCAAAAAGCAAATAATTTTCTTTTTCGGTGACGGTTCGTTAGGTTTGACGCTGTTATCATATCTTCGGAGGTTGGATATGAAAAGCCAGATGCACAAATATTTAAAGCAGCGTTAGGTATGTATTTGAATTGCAAGTTTTATTTTTTACATACATACATAATGGTGAGTACAAAGTTTACCTTGTCTGCTATATTTTCCTGAATAACCTTATGGCCTGCTTGACTGGCCCTGGTATATGCATCTATTCCCAAACTTGCAGACAGATATATATATATATATATATATATAGAGAGAGAGAGAGAGAGAGAGAGCGAGAGCATGTTCAATTGCTGGGCCCTTGGTTGTGCACGGCTACAAGTTTATGTGGCATTCACTTGCCTGTCTACATGTCTATTTAGACTTCTTTATACAAGTCCAACGTGGGTTAAAGAGTGATGCTACCTTCCTAACATTGTATAGCAATGTTCAGACCAGATTAATGTGGATGCCTCAAAAGCGGTACACGTTGGAGATGATGAAAAGGCTGATAAGTTAGGGGCCAATGCTGTTGGGATCAACTGCTGGTAAGTTTCACATGATTTGCAAGCATGTTTAGGTTCGTAACATGTTTTAAAGAAATCTATGCCCCCTTTGGGGACATCAAATTGTATCACATCATTGAATAGAAACATATCTTTTGATTATAAGAGAGTCCCATCTCATGGCAAATGGGCTTTTTTGCCAAACAATCTCCATATTAATAGTTGTTAATACCTCAACCTATATGCCGGAAGCCATATGACTGATAGAACTGGTGAGATACAAGCTCTTGAACTTGAGTTCCATATCTTAAGTGGACCCTACCAAGGTACCATACCCTAGGTGGGTCCCATGATGATATAACAATGGCATTAATTTGTGGAATACCTAAATTTTGCTTAGGATGAGCAGGTTCTGAGGAACAAATGTTCAGACAATTCTACTAGCATTATTTAACATTTAGTCATCCAGATGACGGTATGATATTTGGTTTGTGCAGGTTATGGGGAACAGATGTAAAAACCTTCTCAGATGTTCAAAATCGTGTTCTCCTCTAAGTCCAATAGCAATTTGGTTAGCTGAGATTGGCTTTGCCCTCTCCCCATGCTCTTTATTTTTCAAATACGGTTACTGTGTAAACCTGGTGCCTTCATGAGTGGCCTGTATCTGAAGCTTTTGCTGCAACATGCAGGATTGGTTGTCCGACATCTTTGGTGATTCAAACTTGGCAAGTTGGAGGATTTAAAGAATAGGAATAACGTACTACTCGCTGATTATTTGATAAAAGTAGAAGTTCCAGCAACTGTATTTTGAGTTTCAAATCTGGTGGGTGGCGGCTAATTCATACTCCTAACCATAATAGTACTGTCATTTACTCTTTGGATAAACGTTTTTCTTTAAGTTATGCAGTTCGTTCAGTATTTTGATTAGCACGAAACAAATGGTTCTGGCTGATTCTTTGCTCGCGAAATTAAAAACAGTGTGTGCTGCATAATTTATTGATACTTAAAAATAAAACTGTCTTTCTGCACAATCCATAATGACACATAAATCAGGTTTATGAAGAACCAGTAATCGCTATAAAAGAAGATCAAAATAACAATTTTGACTTGTACTCAATGGATAATGCCATTCTCAAATATTGGGCTCTCACATAGTGTTGCTAAATATTTGGGTGTACATTTGGTAGCGGCGAAAGTTTATGACACTCGAGCGCAATAAAATGTCATATTTGATAGATTGTGATAGATTAAATTCAAGTTCAAAAAATTAAATTTCAATTTAAATTTAATTTTAACAAAAATTTAAAGTTAAATTTAAATTGCAAACTATGATTTGAAAATGATTACTAAACAAGCCCTGAGTTGGTTTACATCATGGGCCTTAATCAAACACTAAACAACCTATGTGCCGATGACGCGTGTATTCGAGACGATAGCTTCTCTTCAAGATCTAAAATGGTCCCTTGCGCAACTTCTATAACAGATAGCCTCAGACCTGTATTTACTTCCTTGTATAGGTGTTAATTAGCCAAACCAAGCTTATAGAGCAAGGTAAACGAGTTCTTTTCTCAACTACAGTCAGTATATCAACCATACTTTTTATCCAACTTTTAACAGTCCAGTTCGAATTTTTTCATAAATAATTTAAAATATTTAATATTATAAAACTCTTAATGAATTTTAAATGAATGCTCAACTCAGCTCAACTTGTTTAACATCACTACTCGTATCTTTGCCCCATGCATTACCTCTTGATAACTATACAAGATTTATTGATGATACTTCGGTTTACCATGAATAATGCAGAATATTTTCACTACTACTAAGATACATGAATGACATCTTTGAAAATTCCAGACTTTCACATACATACCATCCACTTTTCAATTGCTCTATCTATTACAAAGGTCCTGAATCATCATCACCATCCTCATATATAGGTTCTCTATTAGGTCATCCAATTATAACCTATCTTTTTTTTTTTTTTGGTTTCTCTCCCGTGTCCGATAATCATTTTTAGGCTCCGACCAATCCGGAATTGAGTAAGCTGTTGGACCCCAAATTGGGAGGTTCTGCTATACCAAGACCTTTCTTTCCATCCACAAGACCGAGTTCCTTACCACCCGGCCCAAAGGTGTTTGGTATCAAGTCCTCAAACTAGTCAGGAAGATGACGACAGAATATTGCAGCAGTTCTGAATTAATGATGGACGACAGAATATTGCAGCAGTTCTGAATTAATGATGGCAAGTAGCAAGTAACACTGTGACAGTAAGAGAAATTAATTAAAATCCAAAGAACACTTTTCTACCTACCAAATATAGTAAGTTGATAGTGACAAAGAAAAAACCAGAAATGCAGGGGTGATATGTCTGAGTCATCATTTCTTTCTTCAGGCAAGATACCGGTACAAAGTCCTGTCCGTGACATCCCTCTCTAAGAAATCTCGCTCAATCAGAGACTCAATTCTTTTCTTAATCTCCACAGGGTTCGCCAGGAAACGAGATTGCAGTTGCTTTGTCACCTCGGTAATAATGTTGTTATGGTCCAGCACTCTCCTCGATTTCATGATTCTCACTACCGCAGCCTCAATCTGCGGCTTCCTGTCCTCCTCTACTCGTTGCCGTGTCTCCTGTTTTTCAGGCTCCGACTCCTTTTGTGCAACTACAGTTCCTATTTTGACCTTGTAGAATTTGCTATTGAACTTATCGTTAACGAAAAATACATCCTCCTCTCCGATATCTTTGCTCATTGGATCTTTTCGGAGAACGTTCCTTCCCTTAACGCAAGCAAGGGATTGGAGACACCTCTTTAAATCAGATGAAGGAATCTCCGTTGCCTGCTCTATCTCCTTATAGCTAAGGCGATCGGCATTGTTAAAAAGCATGAGAACACACATTTGGTAAGTAGACACATTGAGCTCATGCTTCTGCCCCTTCCCAAACAACGCTTTTAAGTCACACGTGCCCATGTTAGTCTGCCAAGACAATCTCCGGCCAGTGTGGGTCCCAAGATAATACGACCGGAACTTTTCGCACAGAGCCAACATTTCAGCTGGCAGGTTGCAAGTGACAATTGGCTGAGTGGGCCAGGACCCTGTCGTCAGAACCTGGACAACCAATGTAGGACTGTCCCCCAACTCGGCACTTTGGGTTGAATAAAATCCCTGCATTGTGTCCTCTGAGGTTTTCATGTCGGTGAACATGCCTTCTAATTTTGATGTGAACTGGTATCCACATTCCGTTTTTAGCTTCACAATCAGGCTTCTCTCGGCATCGTCAGAGACCGTTTTTCCCGACAAAAGCCGCTTTGCTAAGTGCTGTTTATAGTATTTTTCGAAAACATCCTTCTCCTGCAAGTAACGGAAAAGTACCATCACCTTGTCGAGAACAAGCTCGACATCCTCCTCACTGACTCCCTTAAGACCTTTCCGGAGCTTATCATCCACAAACAATGAAATGAACTCGGGAGAACGGGCATTCAGATTAAGGAAGAATTCAAACGATGAATTCAGAGCATTCTGGAATGTCTTGTCATTACTGAACGCCAAATTTATGATCTTATCATATTTATCTTTCTCATTCAACAGGCTCTGGACAAACTCCACAGGATCTTTTAACTTTTCTGGATCGGTAACAAGCTGCTTACCAGTATCCCTGAGGTGAGAAGTCATCACGTCCCTTATTGTTGGGAGGCCATTAGGGACCCGACGAAACAAATTGTACATTCTTCCCAAGTCTTCATACTTATCATCAAGAAGCATTTTCACCAAGCCCGAATTCTCCATGTGGACTAGTCTCGGCATGTGATTTGCAATCATCTCCTTCTCCACAACATTAGTGATCTTGATTTCACTCTTGGTATCCAAGTAGTGGGATACCCTCTCTATCTCTTCAAGTAGACGCCTTTCGGCTTTCTTTAGGTAGTCCCCACAGTCACAGTTCTCGATAAACTTTTGAGATTCAGCCTTGTAGAAATCAGATGACACTTCAAGAAAAGGTTTCTCAAAGTCTTCCTGATAAACAGAAGGTCCCAGATCCATTAACATCTTAGTTATATTCCTCATCAGCCCCCGGTTTATAACTTCAGCTGTCCTTTCTTTGAGTATAAGTTCAAGAAGTGTACTTAAAAGCCTCGTCTGGATCTTATCGGAGTGTACAATGTTGTCCCTCCAAAGGTTCAGACCAAGCTCATGAACAGGGGTTTTATGGTTACTTGGAATATACGTCCTGTCCATGTACATCAGTATGTCACGGATCATCTGCAATGCTTTGTTATGATCTGCCCATTTCTTGTTAAGTTCTTCCAGAAACAAACCACCAGGGGCAGCTTCTATCGATTTTGATATCTCTTTCAGGTGGCAAGTCATGGTTGACACAAGCCCCAAGTACAGCTTCTCACCATATTTGTGCAACACCATATTATAAGCATTTCTGAATCAATGGAAAGATTTTTTAATCAGACATAAAATCCTTGAAAACACACAATACATAAGCCAAAGGACTTAACCAAAACTTCCCCACTCCTAAAGCTGGGCTGAAATTCAGAACATCTGGTTCTAGGCAAATATATGTGAAGAACGAGGGAAACTCAGAAACAATAATGAGCGAAAGGACAAACAATGAAAACCCTTAATTTACATTTTGTGCAACCAACTGTGATCTAAAATTATCATAATTTGATAGTACTCCATTCGTTCCACAAACTGTCTAATTCGCAATTTTCTTGTGTTCCACAAAACAGAGAATGTTTTATGGTAGTATAAAATAACACTACCTCCTCAAGTTTTACAACAAAACTTCACTATCGTGCCACGATCACTAACTAAGCACTCAATATATTTAGGGGTGAAAATGAAATAAATTACAGAAATATATCATTGAAGTTTGTAAACAAGGCTCATGTTGGGTAATGGAGGGTCGGAGAGAGTACCATTCACCTCCTCACAGAAGCAGCCCTGAACAACTCAAAACCTTAGTAGAGAGACAATGGCATGATTTGTCAATCTCCAGATTCGATATTTCTTTCTTGGATCAAGGCCACTTAAGTTAAATACCTCATTTCTTAACTATATTCTTAACCATTAAATATTTTTTTAAGTCAACCCTCAGTGAAAAGTTTCACATTAAGAGGAGACTAATCCAAGCAGAAGGGCGTAATTATGTGGACACATAAGCCTACGGAGCCATTCACCTGCATAGAAACTACAACAAGAGGAATGCGGAAACCAAAAGCCATCAAAACATTTAGTGAAACCATGAATTCTAAAACCATAGATTACATGCGTCCCAAAATTGGAGATATACTATCGCTTTTTGAGCTAATTTGTGAAATCTTAGAATTCAAAATTGATACAAATTTCTTTTAACTTTAGTATTAACAATCATAACTATTGCAAAACTAACAAAAAAGTACTTACTAAATACCAAATTCTTTACTTTCAACACTTCAATAAATTCATATCAATTGAATTTTAGAAATCTGTGAACTGACTGAAAAAAAAGTCATGTGTATCTCTAATACTTCTACATCTCAACAACATCATACCAAATATAACTAAGCAATCAACAACATCATACCAAATATCAGTAAGCACGAATGCTGTGACGTTTCACAGATATTAAAACTCAATGAATATTCATTAAATATGGGCGTAAACATAGATATAGAGAAATTGAGAGACTAATTGAAGCAAACAACTAACCTATAGAGCTCCTCGAAACTAAGGCCACTAGCATTATGATTGTAAATCTCATTGATAGCGTGCTCCAGAATCTTCCAGGTCTTATCAGCATATTTCGGATCAACCACCACTTTGTGCTTAAACGCTTCTATCTGAAAATTCCTCCTCTTCTGATTATTATTATTATTATTATTATTACTACTATTACTATTATTATTATTATTATTCATCTCTATATCTATCTATGTATATGTAAATATATTCAATCCCCAATTTCGAACTCCAATCGAGACTTCGAATTGGACCTAAAACCGCGAACCGATGAGCTCAATTGTACAGAACAAAATTTGATCTGAACAGGAATTTAGATTTGTGTAAATCTGAATTTGGAGATTGAGAGGGCGATGTATTACGCATACATCGGACCGATAAGAAGGTATAGAATAGATTTCTAGAGTTTGAAAATGGGGGAGGGGGTTAGGGTGGTTTTGGTGGAGGAGGGAATCAAATGGTAAGATTGTGAATTACGTAAACCTCTAATTGGGTTACTGCCTTGGGGAAGGCAATTAGAGAGATTGCAGAAGGAAACAGAAGCATATTTTGTGACTTTGTCCTTTCTCTAATTTATACTATTATCTATTTAACCATTTATATATAACTCTGGTTGAACTAGCTTATTTTAAAATAATTTAAATTTCATTTATTAATTGCAAAATTATTGATTATTTTTTTAAATAAATTAGAAATATTATTTTATTTAGTTCATAATTTTTTAAAATTAATAAAAATAAATATTTTTAAGATAATTTATTTTTTTAAATAACCTATAATTTGTTTCAATAAATTGTTTCAAACAAATACTACTTATTAACTAATAAAATTTTAATCAATAGGTGATTGATCATTTCTATATTCAAAAATTTAATCTTAAAATAAATTTATATCTATTATATTGATATATTTTCACATTAAATATATTTTTTAAAATCTTATATATTAAATTAATTATTTATAATAATAATTTACTTAAAAAATTAATTGTTATAATAAATAAATTATTTTTAAAATAAATTATGGGATAAATATAAATCTAAGTAAAAGGCAAGAAAATTATTATTCCTAAATTTAAAATTCTAAATTAAGTTTATCTGTTTTAGTATTCAATATTCAAATTTAAAATATATATTAATTAATTTTTTTAGAAAACATAACATCGTTTCTAAAGTAATATAATATTACACATGTTAATTTTTTTAAATTATAGATGATGTGTATGATCAATAAAACTTTGACATTTTAGATTTTTTCTGTTGGTGAGTTTTTTTTATAAAAAAAAATTTAGAATTTTAAACTTACAAATGCTTAAGAAATAAAATAATCAAGAAAAATTATTCGTCAATTTTTTTGTGAGTTTATTATAAAAATATAATAACTTTCTCATTTTATGTTAATTGATAAAAAAAAAATATATTAATATATATTATTGTTATTGTAACCTTGTATATTAATTAAAAAATACTTACTTTGTAACTACACTGCTGATATTTCAAAATTGTGCCTCACTTAATTTTACATTCTTTTATAAAGCTAATTCTTTAAATACTTTATTTTTAATACAATTAAGAGTTGATTCATATTTTGATTACTATAAAATGAATTTATAATTTCACTTATATAATAAATTTTAAAAAATATTTAAAAACTAAAATTTATTATTAAATTATTAAAAAAATTATTATCTATTTATTATATATTGGCTAACGGCATAACTCAAAATGGTCTCAAATTTTTTAGTTGGTGAATATTATGTACTTTATATATATATATATATATATATATATATATATTGGTTTAGTGCAAGTCGTATGCAAACCTTTTTTTTGTCTCCCACAGAACCATCCAAATTGTTTTCTATTTTTCTTTTATATATACAAAGTATTTGTTGAAGTATAAAAGAGGAATGTCTGATATGAGAAAAACGTACTATTTAAGGCAGAATACAACTACATATAATGACTTAGCTAAGATAGGATAATACTTTCCCTGTTTTAAAGTTAGAAATAATTTTAAATTTTATAAAATTTAAATTAAAACATAAATTTATTAAATCACATTAAATTAAAATAAATATTTGTTTAAAATGGTTAAATTTAACCAATCACGTAAGAATTAAAAAAAATAATAATATATATTTTAATACTTATCCACTTCCTGCATTTCAATTTTACTAATTGTGTCAATTTGGCGTCTTTGCAAAGCTGATGAAGGTTTTAGCAGTGTAGCGTCTTCTTGAAGCAAATCCGAGGTCACCCGAATTCAAGGGGGTTTTATACATATATATATATATATATATATATATATAAATCAAAGCCCACTGAACCCTTCTCATCCTACCATCTCTGATTCTATTGACTCCTCCTCTGGTTAGTTGTCTCTCTCTTCTTCACATATTTCCATCTCTGAGTGTCTGCATGTTAGATAGCATATAATCACATATTTTTAGGGATTTGACGAATTGGGCCTAGGTTTTCAATTTAGGCAATTAGGTTTTTGGCTATCGTTATATTTGGATTCTGTGTATGTAATTGATCATATTCACACGAGTTAATTTTCTTCTGTTATATAGTTGCTTACAGATATATTGCAATTTTAATTTAAGGTTTTGTTGTGCAATGTATAGATGTCCTGCATATTGACACAACCTTTTAATGATTTCATGTATAATTGAACTCATGTTTTTGACCATGAGAAGATTAAAAAAAATGAAATCAACAGCAAGAATGGATTTTTTATTTTTTTTTTATTTTTGCATATATGGGCATGCTACATTGTTACAAACACCCATTGGCAATTAAGGAGGGCCATCAGAAGCAGCACGTGATTTTATAGATAAGGCCTAAGGGATTTAAGAACCTCCCAGAGAGACTGGAAGAAATAGGCCCTTTGTAGTTCTTTGGTTTAGTTTGATTTTAGTGTGAAATTTTTATAGGCAGAAAATAAGGTTTTAAATTAGTTGTTCTTTATAGCAATTAAAATCTCCATCAATGGAGACGTTACAATAATTTTTATGTTTCATAGACCTAATGGTAATGTCATCAATATTTTGCCATAAATATAGAGAATTATTACCTGATATATATATTTTTTTGTCGGTCCCTCAACTCGGTCTCAAATCAGACCAACTCCAAGTGGACTCCACCAAACTGCCCTTTTCTTGTCTCTTTATACACACACACACACAGAGATGGGATAATTGTTTTATCGTATTTATTTATTGCCTATACTAAGATGAAATCCTAGATCCGTCACTATGCTCGAAGATTATTTTATATCGACATCTCAAATATATGGCTACAGCTATTCCTTTGTAACAGATATGTTTGTGTTGCTATGATTTTTTTCGACCTATTTCGTGATCATTAGTTGGAAAAAGCGTAACGGAAATGTCACAAGATTTCTATACAAATCGACCATTGTTTGGTGGTGCTATTACCAGCACATTTCCCAGTAGGTTTCAGGTTAGTTTTCATTACTAGTTGAGAGTTTTCATTATTATTTTATGTTTTTGTATGTCTGTATGTGTAAGATAATGACTGAAACGAAAAATTTAAGAAATTTGAACTGTTTATATGCAGGATGTCAGCAATGTTCGCCAGGTCCCTGATAATCAGGTTAGTTGGATATATTTTCTTTTGCTCTAATTATAACTATGATTATTTCTATTGTCCAGTTTCCTGTGGTACTTGTAATTTTAATCACATGTTGATGTTACGGTATTGTTGAATTTTCTTGTTTGTAAAAGGAGGCATTTGTGGACCCTGGACGCGATGAAAGTCTGATATTTGAGCTCTTAGATTTGAAATCTGATGTTGCTGATAATGGAAGCGCTGCATGGTTCTTTCAGGACCTTGCCTCAGAACAAGATGCCGAAGGAAGCACGGTAACCTCACTTACATGTTCTTATTCTGGTCCTTTTCGGAGTGTGGTTTGTTAGTAAAAATTGGGATTCAATTTATTTTAATTTTATCTGCTATAGATGACAATGTGCTATCTTTATTGATCAAATTAGCATGTCTTGACAATATGTACTGAGTTTTTTTATTATGATTGGAAAATATCTCACTAATATGATTTTAAAAGCAGCTTGAATAAGTGAGAAGGGAAAAAAATTGTAGTTCTTGTGGATGTAACTTAATCATTTTTTTCATATTCTGTTTTTTTCTGAGTTAAAGGATTAAGAGAAGGAGGGGGGGAGGGTCTTTGTTATTCTTATTTTGAAAGAAAAGGTTGAAGAGAACCAGAACCTGCACCATGTATGACTGTAGGAATGTCTGTTACAGGGAAGTGATGAGAAATACTGTTGGACAGAACCACTGATGGTGGTTGGGTGGCATCCCCTTGATTTTCTTTTCTGTTTCAAAAAGTATTATTTTATTTTCTGTAAAAACATATATGGTTGCAACTTTTTAATGGATGTTGTGGTTTAATATTACGTCTCAAGTGTTAGTTTTAATTGTATTGTTCTGTTTCTGATTTGTTACTTAACATGTAATTTCGTGTACAAACATTTAGTTCTACTTGTCCTACTTTTTGGTATCCAACTCACCTTTCTGTCCATGCTGAACTGAATAAATGCAGATAATATGTTTCCAGGAAAATGGAACTAAATTAAATGGTTCTTTCTAACAGAAATTAAAGTAGGTTTTTCACTTTTTGATTGACCACTCTGTATTGGGTCATGTGTGATAACTGAGAATTAGTCATGACTCATGAGTCAAACTCATGAGAAAAGGGCAAGATTCTATCAACAACACCATATTATCTGATTTTCACCTATAGTAGGTTGATGATAGTCTTTTAAATACGTTTATATTAATTATTTTTTTTCTTTAATAAGTGAACACGTGTACATTAGTTATTAAATAGAAATAGTAGCCTGATGGTAGTTTACTATTCATTTATTTATATTGTCCAGGTAATTGAGCAGTCGGGTGTATTTGAGGCTGAGTGGCCGTGTTTTGGAAATATGCCCGCAGTCATTACAACTGCTGTTGGCCAGATGGTATGTAAAATTCTGATTTAGTGTTGCTAAAGTAATTAGTTTTCAATTTTGAATGTTTGCCTATTGTGTAGAATCTTGTAGCAATAGTTTTCACACTATCGACCTGCTTTGTCATGTTGTTTAACTCATCACAAATGTCCTTTATTCCACGTATCATAACTTTGACTTAACTTTCCTTACTACTCTTGCATAGGCCATCTCTAAGGGCCGCCAAGGAAGGGAAGCTCAAAATATAGTGAAAGTAAGCCTGTTGTCTGTTCTGTTTTAATCTTTTCACATTAGATTTATTTACACTGCCTAATAAATTTCAAAACCTTGGTTCCTGCAGGTGTTTCTGGCAAATTTGCGTCTTAAAGGAGTTGGCACAGATGTGCTTATCACTGCGAATGAGCCTCTCTTAATAAAGTAAGTACGAAGAATAAGTTGTGTTGCTACAAAAATTAAAAACCAAATCTTGTTTTTCTCTTTGACTTGATCTTCACTTGGGAGCATATTCTGGGATACTAGTGTCTTGTTAAAATTCCAAGTTTTTACTTTTATTACCTACTATAAACATGCATTAAATTCTTTGTTGGTGTTGTGGTTGCAGCCATTTGAGTGAAAGTGCGAGCGCAGTTAGGGCTGGTTTAGCTGTACCTGCTGCACAATCTGGGGTTGTGCCGATGTCTGAAGTTTTTAAACATGCAGTCTCAAGCTTCAAAGTGAATGATTGGGGCCTTTTTGGTTCTTCTTAAGAACCTGTGAGAGGAAGGTTATGGTAGGAAATTCCTAGTTTTTCAGGCGGTCTTGTGTCTTCGTCTTGAAACTCTTTTAGTTTTTTACTTTAGTAAGTACTTATTTTGAATTCGTTCTTCTGTAAAAACTGATGGGGAAAAGGATTTTGGTTCGTAAATCTTCTTATGTGGGTTCCATTTCTCCTAAACAATGAGGACTTCCATGGTTTGCTATGGAATATTTCGAATGATTAGTTCTCCTTTTTGGTGTTCTGTATATTTAAGAGAAAAGCATGCGAAAATTGGAATGTCTATATTCAGTCCGGTCAATTTCACGTCTTGGACTATTTGACGCTCTCTCTATTATTAAACAATTATCTTTTTAGATATATATATATATATATTAAGGAAATTAATTATTATTTTATTAGTTTGAGTATAATATTTAAAAATATAAGAAAAGAGAAATAAAGAAAAACACTTATTTATGCAAAATTTATTAGAAAGATAAAAAAGAATAAAAAAAAAATTATACTTTAATTTTTATTTTGAAATGTGAAAATGATAATTAAATTGAAATATTTTTTTTCTGAAAAATATGTATTTAGGATTATGGGAAATAAAAAAATTCTATTATAGATTATGGGTTTCTCGTTTATGGGTACCATAACATTATTTTCTACTTGCAATAATGTTAATTTCTACTTGCAATAAAATTATCGCTTTTGATAGATTGGCGTCAAAGGTAACATCATTTTCGTGGAGAACTCGTAGCACTAACTTTCCTACTAGTTTATATAAAGTGCACATTTGATAACAGCTTTGAAAATTGATGATATTCAAATATAATAAAATATTATATTTAATAAATTATGATAAATTAAATTTATATCTTAAATATATAAATTTATTTTAACAAAAATTTAAAATTAAATTTAAAATACAAATCACTATTTAAAAAAAGACTAGCAACTAAGCCCAAAGTCGCTTCAGATTTGACCATAATTCTAACATGGCTCAAATCTTTTACTAGCATCTTTCTTTATTATATAAAGTTTGTTCTCTATCTCTATCCACATCATTAATTGAGCCACAACAAATGTCAATCAGTGTAAGCACTCACTCCCTCCCTCACATAATAATTATAATAATTTTTGATAATTATATAACATAAACTTTAAGATATATAAAAGATATATTATAAAAATATATTTTTATAATATTTTAATTATAATTAAAAATAATAACATATTAATATACTAAAAAGAAATAAAATAATTAAAAATAAAATATTTTAATATATTTTTTGTAAAAACTCAATAATTTCAATATTTATTTATCTTAAATAGTATAGTATTCGACAAAAAGAATGTCAATTTTAACGTCAGAAAATATTTTTTCCGTACTACGTGCCGCGTAATTACAAAGTATTTGTGGACCCCACAACAAAATACTTGTGAATCCCACTAATATTTGTCGGACGACTTTTGAGCCACCGTAAACTCAAATAGTCAATAATTATTGGCCTGTCACTTTTCACTATGCTATTAATTCGACAAAAATTACAAAAGTAATATGAATAATTGTATATATATACTTAATGTTGATGTATCTGATAAATAATTTTCTACAGTCAATGTCAATAATTTTAAATATCTGCAACAATATTGAAAACAATTATCAAATATACTAATATTATTTTAGAGTATGATATAGCTGGATATATGAAAGTAATTGTGATATAACATAACTGTCATATAAGAAATAATTACATGAGTCAGTGGAATAATTATTAAATTTACTATATATGATGCTTATGAATTATACTAGTATGGTATAAACTTTAATTAATAAGTGACTGATTTTGGATAAGTACAATGATGGACAGTTGAAAATAATATTTATTTGAGTAAATATAAAAATTTTGATATGATTGAGTGCTGGAAATTGCTACAAATAAAATAGTTATGTGATATGATTCACGAGGGTTGAAGTATAAGAGACACTTACTATAAAAAAATTCTCGGGTAAGGATTGAAATTGTCAGGAGAAACTTTGAAGTATGAAATTAAGTTCTAGTATTTTATGATTATTTTTCAAAAAGTATGAGATGGAGTTTTGGTCTTATTATTATTTTTCAAAAAGTATGAAATTAAGTTTTGGTATTTTATTATTATTTTTCAAAAAGAATGAGATGAGGTTTTGGTCTTATTATTATTTTTCAAAAAGTATGAAATTAAGTTTTTGTA
>JAUMHB010046551.1:0-17402 GCA_032359685.1 Pittosporum tobira
CCACTCATCACAAGCCCAATAGTTTATCAATAACCCACACTAACCAGCCCATATTATTAATAGAGTCCATATGTTACGTTTTATTAGATTTACTGATTGATTACAATTAATTATAATCCCATAAAATATAATATTATATAATAATATTACAAGTTTGACTCAGGGTTAATGGTAGTCTATTATGCAGCCTTACTCGCTATATATACAATTTTGTTGACCATGCATGTGCTTCCTTTATCTATTATATGTCTGGCAATTACTAATTCAATCTTAATTTTTGTTTACAGTCGCCCACTGGATGAGGATGTTCCGGTAAGTTATTTTACTGCTTTATTGTATTGGTATACATGACTACGTCACTGTGATCTTTTCTATATTATTGTCTTTGTTAAATATCCTTCACATTTTAAATTGTGCAATCCTTTGTTAATAAAAATCTATGGTGAAGTTCTGAACTGGCTATGTGCATACCATGTTGTCAGCAGATCTAGACTTCGGATTAAGAAGTATTGTCATGTTTTTTCAGTGATAACCAGTGTCTACCATATTCTCCATTACATCTTTGTCTGATATGTACTCATGGATGGGGAAAAACATAGTGACATTAGTTCCGCTGATGTTTATGTAGTTTAGGCAAGTGTGTAGGTTGCGCTGAGTTAATATTGTTGAGCCATTGGTACATGAGATCCACCTGGAAGGCCGAATGTACATGTCTGAACCACATCCTTACTTTCAAGCTTAAGTCAGTGGATCTTGCACGTCTGTGTAAGTTATTAACGAGTTTCTACTTATGTCCGTTAACTGATGTGGTATGCACGCTATTCTCCAACAATTTCACCTCGTGGGTGACACATCCGGACAAGCTTCTACTTCCAAGCCATACAAGGCGGTTATGGCCTCAAGGATCTAGGGCCAACAATTGAGAGACCAACCTTTATATGAGTTACTTCTTCTGGAACTTTGACCAACCTTTATATGAGTTACTTCTTCTGGAACTTTGTCTAACTGTGGATGAGCAGCAATATCCACGACTCCATACCCCACCTTCTACTGAGCTTATTTCTTATCCATAATAGACTGTAACTATTTGTTGCGCTTTTGAGGTACATGCAGATCAAACTGTTTCCAACATTCCAATTTACACGTCTGAATCAAATCCTGACCCAATAGCTTAAGCCAGTAACCCTGCCCACTTATATTGTTAACCAATGTGGGATGCACTCAATTTGTCATTGTTATTTACCTAGCCTAATATTCCTCATGTCATAATAATTGTTCCTATATGTTATTCAACGAGGTTCTGTACTATTGAGCAGTTAGTAGATCATTTTCCGGTCATTATTAACAACATCGATGTCACTTTTAGTTGTAAAGAGAAAAATAATTCAATTGTAAACTTTGAAATGTCAATTTGTCTTTAAAAGGGGAACCAATACATAAATTTATTTTAGCACCACACAACTGTAGGTCCTCTGCATTAATATAAAAAATAAAATATGTGGCAGTTGCATAAGATTAGTAGAGTTTCACATCAAACTTGGATCTTGAGTAATGTCATTTATATTATTTGCTTTTGATTGTAGGAGGCAAGTTGTTTATGTGTCATATGCTTTGACAGCATAGTGCTCTATAATCTATTCATATGTCGTTTTCTTATGTTTCTATTTCTGCGTAATATACCCTTCTTATGATGTTAAGTTAATTTTATCTTGCTGATGTGTTATTGTAGACAAAGAAAGAGGAAGAGGAGTTCAACACAGGTCCACTTTCTATGTTGATGATGAGTGTAAGAAACAACACACTGGTAAATGGATCCTTCTATACCCGTAGGTTGGAGTTCAGCAGATGTTGATAACACTTATTGCTTTACTGTCATGGAGTAATTAATTGTCTTTAGCCGTTGATAATCTGTGTCTATTGTTGTGCCTGCCTTCAGTTTCTTATAAACTGCAGGAACAACAAAAAACTTCTCGGACGTGTGATATCATTTGATCGACACTGCAACATGGTGCTGGAAAATGTCAGGGAGATGTGGACAGAGGTCTGTCTGTCTGTCTCTTTTTCTTTTTTTTTTTTTTTTTTTTTCTCTCTCTCTCTCTTTTTCCTTTTTCCTGCAATGGATGGAACTTCATTGTTATTGTAATGTGGTTTCATAATGTACTTACGTACATAATATCATTGTTATTGTAATTTTGTTTTGTAATATACAAAAATATCCTATGTCATGAATACTTCGTATTTTTTATTTTTTGGTTCAGGTACCAAAGACTGGGAAAGGCAAGAAGAAAGCTGCTTCGGTTAACAAAGACAGGTTTATCAGCAAGATGTTCCTTTGAGGAGATTCTGTAATCATTGTCCTGAGGAATCCTAAGTGAGGTATATCAGTTGTGGTTCAACGGGTCAATCTTAAACATTTAAATCTCTGCATTACAGATGTCTTCCTACATGCTATGTTACATTAATAAGATGCAATGATTCTGTCCAATATAAGGATTTCTTTTTGATGGTTTCGCAAGTGTCTTTTCATGTTAATGCGTTTGCATATATAAAATCAAAGACCTTTATCCTTTTCGCTGCTCCTTGCATCTTAATCAGTGGTGCCGTTTTCCTGTGATCTTTTGAAATAGTTTGGTGAGTCTTGAAAACATCTCCCATATTTTTTCGGTTTCTAATTGATCTGATATGAGCCTACCCAAGGCCTTCCAATTCTATAGCATAAAATTTCAAAAGTAGTAAGCAATTGAAGTTCCTCCCATCAATAAATAATATAAATAGAAAATGCATGATGTTACTCATTATCGAACTTCATTTGTGCCAGACAACCTCAGTTGCACTAAAACATGGATACCATCTGAAGCACACATGACATGTTAAGCCATCAGGGTGGAATGTATGGCTAGGCCTTTTGGGTTCATACCTTGAGGCTTTGAGCTTTTTTTTTTCTAACCCGATGTCCTAGGTCTGGTTGGATAATTCTCCAGTTTGTGCACTAGTCAATGATTAGTGGGTAAGTGGTTGAATGTTTCTGTATAATCTTAAACTAGAATGCGAAAAAATAGACTACACTGCCTAATTTTCTTAATTGATTATACAAGATCTTTTTAACATGCCATAATCTTTCTGAGTTTATTTCCGTTTATAAGGTCTGTCAATGATGGGAGCTAACAGGTAATATGTGAACTTATATTTATATGAAGCATAAAGCCATTTTTTTTGGGTAATGTTCTGATGTAAATTTCTTCTAGTTTCAGACCTTCCTCTTTTGGTATTTATTAATTTTTTTAAAGCTATTTACAGATTTATGCTTGTTCAGCTGTTTGATTGTGCTGTTTTACTCCGAGTCAGTTTACTAACATATATAGTTCAAAACCTGTGGAAGCACTTATCATTTGTGCTGAGGTACATATATTACTCGAGCCCAGTCACTACTACATTTTTAAGGCAACAGTATCGGTGTATATTAACAAGGTGGGCATGTTATGCAGGTATTTTGTGAAGCACGTCTCTGGAGTCAACACCATCTGGCTGAGGAGTGGCCATCACCTGAGTTACAACTCGCTCCTATCTGTTGAACCCTTGTTTTTTTCTCTTTTTTCGTTTAAGTTCTGTTGAACCCTTTGTTACTTTCAAGGAGTTTTAATGATGCAATTTAAGGATCACTTGGGAGTACTTTTATCTGATGGAAATCTTGAAATATTATCAGTTAATTAATACTTAGATAAGTTTTATAGTAAAAAATTATAATTTTGAACATCCCGGAGGATTAATTACTCAGGGAAACTACTTATAAAACAGTTTTCACAATACTGTGGTTTCTGCTATTTTCTGAGCGGGGCATTTGGGAGTTTAATCAAGAAATATAAACTGGGGTTCTAGATTAGCAGAATTATAGAGATCAGCCAAAGTTCTACTCCTTTCCGCAGAGTTTTATTTGCAAGAAAATACTAGGTTTCATGAAGAGAGCACTATTCAATTATTCTTTTATCAATAGATATCACAATCTAAAACTTCAAATTTGACTTTTTTTAGCGGAACTAAAAGATGTCAGTTTTGGTTTGTGATGAAAGTGTTTCCGGGCGGATCCTCCAGTTTATTTATTGGTATGTTGAAACAATTAACTGTCAAAAATATATATTTTTCACAACAATTAAATCATAATATCCCTTGCTGTGGATCAGACCAAAACACAACTACAACATCCTTCGACATTAACATATGCTACGTAAAACATAAAAAGTGTCGGGTGCACATTGGGTCACCTAACATTCAGCAAGAACAAGAACAAGAACAAAATTCACTAGCGCGTTTGGTAAAAAGCTAACACCGGTGTTGACAAATACAAAATAGTGTTATTTTGGCGAGCTTCTAGTCTACAGGCTCTTAAAAGGCTAGAGCAATTAACATACAGGGGTGAAGTAGAGCTCATGATTCTGCTTCTGCTGTAGTAACTCGGGAAAAAGGATTCAAAAGATGTGTCGTCGAATGATTTTTCCATATCCCTTGATGAATCAAATTTGAAGGGTACACATAGGCCTTCCTATGCTGAGGTGTCACCACCTTCCTTCTGGTCACCGAAGACACGTTGCCTAAAGTCTGATACCATAAGGGGCAAACCCTTGCGAAGAGCTACCTTGGGCTCCCAACCAAGTAGATCTTTGGCCTTGGTGATATCAGGCTTCCTCTTGTGTGGGTCGTCCTCTGTGTTGGGCCTGAATTCTATCTTTGCATTCGGGTCTATCGTTTCCTGGACCACCTGCATCAATACATTACGTTGAAAGGCAAATTATTTTTTCCAAACTTGGGAAATAGTTTTAAGGCAATCAAATGTGATCTACAGTATGATTATATACGCAGTTGAAGGGTTGGTATGTTGTCTCCTAAATTTTAGCATTAGGTCCTGAGCTACGGAGTAGAAATTTATTCCTACTCCCTGCGCCAAGGTTGTGCTAGTAAACAAAAAGATATGCCTCAATATATTCAGTAATTAGCAGGTAATTAGATAAATATAAACATATAAAAAGAGGAAAACAAATCAGATAGATGCATCAGGCATGAACATGGTTACATACCTGAGCAAGTTCCAGCATGGTGAATTCACCAGGGTTTCCGAGATTGAAAGGTCCCACGTGTTCGCCTTCCATCAGACGCATTAGACCCTCCACCTACCAAATAAAAAGGGTATAAGATTAAGAAATGTCTTTTCTGTATTAGAAGTTCCAGGTAAAATTAGAATTCGTGTGAAAAATGTTATCATCGGTACTACAGAATTTATCCAGTCAAATGAAACTCCTACCACATATAAGGAAACAAGAACTGGAATTTGTACATTTTTAATCCTCTTAATTAAGTATTACCAATTATCACCCAGAAATAGGCCTACCCCAGAAAGCCAACCATATCCACAACACCACTCATTCTCTAAAAAGTATACACAATACCACCAGCCTGCTAAACATTACTATTTACTATTCATACGTGCTGCACAAAAGCCATTACTTACCAGTAGTTTGTGTTTACAAGTCGTTGTTTGTTACAGGACGCTATTGCCACATCTTTAGGTCCTTGAGAGCTTTAGATTTCAATTTCTTAGGATTGTGGAAGTTCTGCCGTTAATACGTTTATTGTTGTCTTCTTTCAATAAAGGGCAACTTCTACCTTTTATTTTTTACAGGACATAATTGCCACATGTTTAGGTCCTTTAAGAGCTTTCAATGTCATTTTCTTAGGATTGTGGAAGTTCTTCCGTTCAATACGTTTATTGTTGTCTTCTTTCAACAAAGAGCAACTTCTACCTTTTTATTTTTTCTAAGTTAGTTTGGTAGTAGTCATATTAATTGGGTCCACTTCAACCAAACATTATTTCTTGCATACAAAGCATGTTTAGGAATCCATAACTGAAATCTACCACATGACAAATGAAACAAGAGAAGGAAAAAGAAGAAACGAGGTAGTGACATCTCAATTGCATCCTTAATTGCCACTTACTGACATAGTTACCAGGCACATGGAGCCAGTTACAGCTAATCGGGTTACAGACTTTAAGTTATCAGCCATATGTAGGCCTATTTGAGTCGTCAACTGAAAAATTATTAAGACTCCATTAAAATGGTGAACTATGTTAGTATGTGACCTTGGTAGGTGGGAGGGGGACCTCTGCAGTTCGACTAAGTTGAAATATGTTTGGTTTCTTCATGAGGCTGGCAGCTGGCTTGGAAAAATG
Organism: Pittosporum tobira; assembly: GCA_032359685.1. Lineage (NCBI taxonomy): Eukaryota > Viridiplantae > Streptophyta > Magnoliopsida > Apiales > Pittosporaceae > Pittosporum > Pittosporum tobira. Next base: position 6,221 of record JAUMHB010046551.1, read on the forward strand.
CAAATCAAATCGAGTTGGTATTATTGTTAAAAGGGTGAGATCTATTACACTCAGAAAGGTCGGTTGTCTAGAAAATGTCATTTGAAGTGCTAAAAGCATCAGTTGATATTGTTGGAAGTATCGCCATCAGACACACAGCAGTTACACTTGGCAAATCAAGAAAAAAAACATGAACGTAAAGCATAATATTCACCTACTTGGTTTGACAAACTAAAATTTGAGCAGTCTCAATTTGAACCGCCAAAAGACAGAAAACGAATTTTATTTAACAGAAAATAACAAATCATAAGTAGCCAATGAAGAAGACAATTATGGATGATTAGTCGTAAAACATTTGACTAGAAAAATCACTTACCAAATCAGAAACATACTGGAAGCTTCTTGTTTGCTTGCCATCACCATAAACTGTCAATGGCTCCTTCCTCAGTGCCTGCATTGTTTCTCAACTCATTTTATTATTATTATTATTGTTGTTGTTGTTATCCCAACTCATTTTAGGTTATTGAAAAACAATACGTTTTCTAGTATAGCAATTAAAAAACTGAAAAAAATAAGCTGATACAAGAAATGATAAAAATATCGGAAAAGGGCGGCATCTGAAAATAGTAGTACCTGGGCAACAAAATTGCTGACCACACGACCATCATCTATGCACATCCTAGGTCCATATGTGTTAAATATCCTGGCAATTCTCACCTATATATATATATATATATATTAGCTTTAGCTTATTATAACAAGAACCACAAAATGAAATAAAATATTACTCTATACTACTATGATTGAAGAAATTAACTTTTAAATTAAAATATTGAAATAATTAATTAATCTAAGAACGAACCTCTACTCCGGCACCTCTATGGTAGTCCATAGTCAATGTTTCGGCAGTACGTTTTCCCTCATCATAACAACTTCGGACACCTGTCCCACGTACACCACAACCACATTTTCTGTGAGCAACTCTCCTCTTGTCGGATAGTCATTATTAACACGCAATTAAAGAAAATTGTCCTTTCTACTAAGTTTTACTCACTCGCTTTCATATTAATCATAATATTTATTTATTTATTTTAAACGTTTTATATTAATTATAATATTTATTTTTTAAAAAATTTAAAAATATAAATTATTTTTAAAAAAAATATTTTATTAAATATAATTTATCACTTTAATTAATCTTCTTTTGTTTAAAATTATAAATATTAATATTATACTCCACCACTTTAACTACATTTTATTATTTAAATTATATTATTAATATTTCAATTACTATTTTTTATTTAAAATTATAATATTAAACATATTTTTTAAATTTCGTAAAAAGTTAAAAGTGTTATATTTATTTTGGGAAAGAAAAAATAATTTTTATTTTATTTTTGTCCAAAATTTGTGGTTCAGCACTTCTAAACTATAAAAACATTTGAATATCACAAATTAGTAAAGTAAAAATTAGTACAAAGCGCCTTATAATCGGCGGGCTAAATCCTCCTAAAGGGTCAGTTAAACCTTAAGGGTTGATCTAGTAATAAGGAGCATTCTGATGTAAGTTTAAAGTCTTGTGTTCGAAATTCCATTGAAGTCATTTGAAAAAAAAATAGTTTTTAAATTATAAAAAAAAAATTATGTGAAAGATAGTGAATTGTGAGATATTAATTTTATGAAAATATCTTCTAACGAAACTTATAAATTCATATTTAGCCTATGTTAACGAAACTTATAAATTCATATTTATTTATTTTAGCCTATGTTAATTTTATGTTTAAAGTATCACAAATTACTTCATAAAGTAAATTGTGGACCAGATCAAGGTCAACAGTCATAACCCCCGCAACCGTTCCCCACGTGGCTCCACTCTTCAACCAGAAAACGTACCAAACATAAAAGAAAGACCCCAGATTCCAAAAAACCAGCTCAGGCGCACGATAGACCAACCTCCTTCGCTATGCTAACATAAGCCGCTGGCCCTCATTTCCGTCGGTTTTGCTAACAGTAGAAAATACTAGTACGGAGTAATAGAGAATTAAACGTACGCACCTATAGGATTGACGTTGCCCCAGTAAGTCTCGACTTGTGGGTGTTGCAGTGGATCTCCGTACACCTCACTGGTGCTCGTAAGCAAGAACCGCGCACCTATCCTCTTCGCCAGCCCTAGCATGTTCAGCGTACCCACCACATTCGTCTTGTGAGAGAAATTAAGGACTCCAATGTTTACAAAATGTGACAGTTTTTATCAGACACAACAAAATAAAATATAACTCTTTTTATGGTATATGTAAAAAATATTAAAAAATAATATTATGAATATTAATAAAATGCGAATAAATTAAAATATCAAATTATAATGAATCGATTATATATGAAATGAATTTGTGATTATAATTAATTAAAATAATACATCAATTTATATATAATTTATTAATATATTTTTTAATGTGTATAGTATTATTAAAAATAAAAAAAAAATTAATGATATTTTAAAAGGATATAATTGTCTTGACGGGGTTGTGCTTGTAATGAACGGGAGAGGCAGGGCAAGCAAGATGGTAGATCTGATCGACTTCCAGCAATAAGGGCTCAACGACGTCGTGTCGGATGAGCTCAAACCTGGGGTTTCCAAAATGATGCATCACGTTCTCTTTCCTTCCGGTGAAAAAATTATCGACCACGATCACGCTGTCGCCTCTCGCCATCAGCCGATCCACGAGATGGCTCCCCACGAACCCGGCCCCACCCGTTACAACGACACGCAACCCCTTCGTTTTCAGGCCTAAAGGGACTTTGCCGCCCGAATTGAACGACCGGAACCCGATTGCGCGGTTCTGGTAGGCGCTACGGTGAGGGTCCTGGAAGTATGAATCGGGGATTGAGTTCGAGATGTGGGCGTTACGAGGGAAAGGGGAGGAGGAGGGGAGGAGGGAGAAGACGAGGGTGGCAATGGCAATGCCGATGAGGATGAAGAAGAGGCGTTGCTTGCGGAGGAGGTAGCGGATGGGGCGGACGACGGAAAGCCAGGGCTTGTTTGGTTTGGCCGAATAGAGAGAGTCGGTTGTGGGTTGGGTCTCGTGGCCCCTGAAGATTAATTCCGACGCCATTGATATCGAGTTCCCCTCTGTGTGTTATTTCTTGGGTTTGTGTAATCGAATATGTATTCAGAAAAAAAAAAAAAAAAAAAATGTTCAAATAAAAACAGAGGAAATGGGAAGTAGATGAAGAGAGAGACGACACGGAATGGGTGTGCGCGCGAGGGTATATGTAAAGGGTAAGCCAGAAGTGTCAGGCGGTGGAGGCCTCAACTGACAGGAATTTGGCGTTCTAATGTTTGCATTGAGGTCAAAAGAGTGATGAGATTGAAAATTAAAATGTAAAAATTCTAAAAATCATTAGAGCTTGAGGTTTCAAGTTACTACCGAAACAAAGATTTGTTTTGTTTCAAGAAGAAAAAACAAAGACCTCCCTTTAACTTATTGAATTATAAGCATTCAATTGGTTGTTTGTGTCTCTATGAAAAATTTAATATCTTTAAATTAAAAATACATGAATTATAAAATTAAAATTTTATTTTGGAAAAAAAAATACTAAAAGAGTAACAATTAATAATAATTTCTTATGAAACGGAGAATATATTTTTAAAGATTGTGACTCTACATATTCTCATTTCTTCTTGCATTATATTTTAAAATAAATTTAATTATTTTATCCTTACTTTGTATGTGTTAAACTGTTAATTCTAAATCAATTTATAATATATTAAAAATAAATTAATCAATTCATTCTAAAAGCTGTCTGTGGTAATTATTAATAATGATGTATATAAATTACTACTCTATTCTTAATTACATTGTCCATTTACAAACTTGAAAGGCATTTTTTATTTTTAAAAATAAATTGAAATATATTTGCATTTAAAAGTAACAGGTGTGGGGTGGATCGAGTTTGGTATCTTCATCAAATCTAATGGAGTAGTGAGTAATATGAGCGCACACATTCCACGTTGATTTATACTTATTTTACCCCCTCTTCTCGTTTAGGAGAGGACCATGCATCCATTTTTTACCCTCGAAAGTGACGGTCCGAAAATGAAGTACCACCTAACTTTGGTTTACTGACACTTGTTCCATACTTTTGCGCACTTTTTTAACTCCGACTCCCATTAATTTTTAAATTATTATTTAAAAAAAATAAATATTGTTTAAATAAATTAATTAATTTTTAATTATATTATATTAGTATCCGATTATGATTATTTAGGAGCTAAGTCTTCCAGTGGCGGAGCCACGCATAAGATTGTAAAGTCGAAAGATTTTCTAAATTTTTCTCAAAATTTATTTTTTTGTGTAATTTTTTTTAATATAAATCTTCCAAAATTAAAATTATTACACTCCTAATAAAAACAATATTTATAGCTCCGCCTGACCCTCTATTTACTACTTATGTTCGCCTATCAATTTTTAAAATATTACTTTCCCACTTTTCATGAATTTGGTACATTGTTTATCATTTACTACAAATTATATTATATTTCATTAGAGTTGGTCAAATCGAACGTTAAAAGTCCGTTTAGTTATTATTTTGATTTTTAAATTTTTATTTTTAATTTTTCATATTTGAAATTAGTCGCAAAAAATGTTGTTTGACAATTATTTCTATTTCAAATAAGTGAAAGCAAAATTAACTTTGATAGTAAAAATATAAAAATGCCAAAAACTTGATTATTCAGTTTTGGCAACACAGATGATAGATCTATTCTATGTTAATAAGATCCAACCATCAAATCCTATTAACCAACGAAGAAAAATTACTTGTATTCATAGTTTTTACATATATTTTAAGATTTTTTTTTTTTTTGTGTGTGTGTGCATGTGAAAACACAACCTTTGTGATATATAGATTAATAGCTTTCAATATGTTTTTTTGTTGTAGCTATACCAGATTTATATATTACATTCATATCCTTTAATATTTTGACATTTATTATTAGAAAAAACCTTAAACATCTATCTTAATTATTATGAAAGTCTTTTAAACTTTATATTATTTGAACTCATGAACGTTTTTTTTTTTTTCACATGATATAAAGTGTGTTAAATTTCAAATGTAGTTGGTATTACAAAAAGGTGGCAAATTTATTTTCTCCTCCTCTGTTTTTATTTATATTTATTTTTAGTTTTAATTTATAGAAATAAAATTTGACTAAATAAATTTGTTGTTTATTGTCAAACATTATTTTTAATTTATATGTTCGTGCAATGAAAGTAGATTGGTTATCAAACAATATTGTCTATTTTATAAATTGTATAAGTGGAAGCAAGTTAAAATAAAAACATATGAAATCAAAAACATAAAATAAAAGCATGAAGAACCATATATTATTTAGATTTAATTTGTAAAATTTATTTCAAATTCGTTCAACTAACGGAGATATTATCTTCGAGCTCAAGTTATTTTATCATTTTGAGCGAACTAGTTTGAGTATTAATATAATTAATTAATAATTTAAGGATATTGAATAATTCTCGATTTTTAAATTATATTTATACTCATAGTCTCAAGAGCAATGGCCTAACAAGTCATTTATTTTGTCCTTAAAATAATGGTCTAAATAAGTATAATTTTGATTAAATTATTTAATTGCACTTATTTTTTAGCAGGTGAAAAGTTACCTTTTGTATATTGGTTTAAATAATAATTGGGTGGCCCCCAAAAAATAAGTAATATGGTGAAAAATATTTTCTCTTTTATAAAAAATATATTTTCTTAATATACAAACTTCTATTATTTTAACATTTATTTACAGAACAAAATGAGCATTATATTTGTTAATATTTTGAGTCAAACTCAACTTTTAATTTAGTGAACATAACTCTAGCTCGAATGTTCTTGACTACATTCAACTAAAAGGGTCACACTTTTTGTTAAGCAAGTTAAGGGACACGCTTTTTTTGGGAACGAAATTTGGATGGCTGGAGTTTGGTGTACAAATACAACCGTGATGATTAATTTAATTTAGAGGGGGCAAAATGAGATATGAAATTGGGACAGTGAGACTTAAGAGAAATTTGTTCGGATGTCCCTTGAAATTCACTCTAAAGCAACATTCAAGTGATGGTCGTACACGTGGTGGTTATTGACGTTGTTTTATGGAAGGTGATAGCACATCCGCCAATAACCATGATTATTACTTTTTCAAGTCCTCCAAGGAATATGGAGCCATGATTTTGAGACTTGAGAATGGACTAAAGTTCACTTAGATTAGTGGAATGGATTTGATAATTATGGTCCAATTCTATTATGACTTGTAGGGCTCTATTTTATAAATAAATTTTGTTTTATTATTATAAAATATTATGATATTTTTTATTTACAAACATAGATGAAAATTTCACAATCTTTAATATAAATTTATTTGATTTTTTTTTCTTAAAAACTACTATTATAGAACATCTGTTTTAAAAAATCTCCATTTTCTTTTTCATTTTTCGACGATATTTATGTCTTTATAGATATAAAAATATTTTATTGGGCTTGAAAAATTTATTTAGAAACATGGCCAACTTGGAGCCGATTGCCTTGTGCCGTAAGTGGATGGACAGCCCATTTGAAAGTTTGGAAGCCTAGGCCCACTATTGGTGCAACTTTGCGAAAGTAATATGTAGAACTACAAAAGCGTCCAACGGATTTCGAAAATCAGGTAAAGATGGTACACTTGCATTATTTCCTCAAAAGCAACAACGACGGTCACCTCTTGAATACTGATTCTCTTAGAATTCAAGTACACTTGTTTGGCTAGATTTGTTGCTCTCTTACTTGTTCATTATGAATATTAAATACTATATATGTGAATATATTAGTAGTTTCAATTGATTAACTGATTTTTTAAAAACTTTTGAAGTATACTTAATTGCTATCGATATTGCACTATCTTTTGTGTTTCTTAGCTAAACAGGTGTGGATTTAGGAATTTTTACTATTTTTGTTATTGGACATTTGTTTAACTTAGTGGAAGTGTTATATCTTTTGTGGGTTTTAGATGAATAATTTTTTTAGCAAAAATATTATATTTAGCTAAGTTAAAAAAAAAAAAAAAAAAAGGAAAAGAAAAACATTCATTGAATTTCCTACGGTGAATAAAATTTTACTTTATATTATTTTTTTTGCTAATTTTCAAAATAGCTTGTGGTCTGTTTATTTCTTATTACTAGTTCGAATGCCCGACGTTGCCCATGTTAGACACAATTATTTATTAATATATTATAAAAAGTTTTTATAATATTTTATGCAATTTTTTTTAATATTTAATTAGTTCAAAGTTAAAACAGTTGATATTATGTATATATATTAATAAATTATTGGAGAGTAAGAATGGCGTTGGAGGCTATATAAGCGTACCTAAAAATGCACAAGTTACAAAATTCCACAAGCATTAAACTAAGAATTTGAGCAATTAATTAAAAATAATAATTTAAAAGATAAAGTCAATTAGAAAATGGAAAAATTGATCATAAAGAATAAAAAGAGCAGTAGATAAATCTGATCCAATAAAACTCACCATTGTCATCTTTATACAACATAACTCCCATTTTCTCATGTCCATGGTCTCATTCCATTTTCTACTGTTGCCCAATTGGTAGATTTTAAACATGGTTCCTATCTTTAAACCTACATTCAAACATATAAATCAATAATTTTTTATTAGTGGTCTCAAATTTGACCTAGTTCAAAAATTTGATAAACAAATCAGAGAAGTGGATCTTTAGGGGAAGTCATAGTCATAAACCCCCTAAAAACGGTGTCAACTTAAATATTTTTCAAGGCAAACTCATACAATCTCAAAGTTTTAAGCCATAAAGTACTTGAGCAACCTTATATAAACTCAAAATATTTTCAGCAACCTCTTTTAGCTTATGGTTGACATGTTGCTCATATACCCCAACTCGTAAGTTAAAAAACAATAACAAAACCTATTAAGAATATGAAATCTAGTATATACTGACTATGGAACTGAGGTATAGTTCGCACAATGAAAATATTAATAGTTTCTAAACTATAAAATGAAAAAGTAATTTAAGCTTGCATCTGATTGCATTATAAGAAGAAAGCTTATTATACAAATTATAACCAATACAGAAAATGTACTTGTAGTCACCATTAAATTTGTTGATGGAATCTACATCACGATTCACGATCACTGTCCACATTACGTTACTAAAAAATCAAGGATTTTTTAGAGTGAACCCATCCCAATTTTTTTAAACAAAAAGTTTAAGCCTTTCAACGATATATATGAGTAGGAAGGCGAATTACCTGAAATTACAAATTTGCTTAGTGACCAATTTGAGAATTTAAATGACTACAATTAAATTGAATAGTGATGACAAAATCAACCCTGAATCAATGAATATATGAAGACTATCAATAATTTTGAAATAATATGGAGCAAAAAAAACTCAAATTCATATGTGGTATAAAAATTAGAATTAAGAGTAATAGAGTATTATGGGTGAAAATCAGATCCATGACCATATGATATTTTACTCATAATGAGTCCAGTTTGTAAAATTTGAAAACTTCAATGATATATTTGTATTTTCTGCTTATCCCTGAATAAAATGGATGTTCAGTGAATAATGTGTTAAAATTTTATGGGATTTATTTTAAATGAGTAATACCTGCATATTGTATATGTTGAAAATTCACCACAAAACCTTAAGAAAGTAAGTAAATTAAATTAGTGTAGCAAACAGACAAATACACACATATTAAATCGTACGGGAAGATTAAATTAACATAATTTATAGCAAGATACTGTATATAGATAAGAAACCCAAGATGTTGTGGGTAAACCTAAAATGCTGTAATACACAATTAAGAAGAACACATCCATCGAACGATAAATGTGATGATTTGGTGCGTGAGATCGGAGGGATACGTCTGTAGCAAACAAACAAATACCCACAGATTAAATCGTACGAGAAGATTAAATTCACATAATTTATAGAAAGAGACTATCTTTAGATAAGAAACCCGAGATGTTGTGGGTGAATCTGAGATGCTGTAATACACAATTAAGAAGAACACATATACCGAACGATAAATGCGATCATTTGGTGCATGAGATCTGAGGGGCACCTCGTGGCTGTTGGCTCATTGTAACGAATTTATCTTCAGAAACTGCACTGTTGTTGAGAGTGTTTTTGATAGCACCCCCAATTAATTGTTACATAGATAATTGTAGAAGAAATATATAGGGTCAAAATAGAGAGGGCAGGGAATATGATCGCAATAATCAATTGAAATTAATTTGTCATGGCAGAGTTGTGACAATAAACGGGGAGACGAAGGAGTAACCTAATTTTGTGAATCTATCTATCTATCTATCTATATATATATATATATATATATAAAGCATATTTAAAAAACGTAATACAAAAAATAAAAAAATATCAAAAGATGAAAATTTTAAGAAATAAAATTTTAAAAATTATTAAAACTTTAATATTTGAATTCACGAGTTAATATGAATTCCGTCAACGCATGCATGATATACGAGTAAATGTTCTATCATGTTATTTAACAAATTAATATTTTGAACAATTGAACATGAATTGGGTGACATTTCTGTCTGACACTAAGTCATTTCAATGCACAGTCATTTCAACACACAGTCATTTTGTCATCCTAGACACACAGTCAAGTTTAACGACTCGTGCCCGTATACGTCACAACTACATGAGTTAACCATGTAGGGTCTCGGTACACCAGTCTTTAATTTTGTTCAATGTTCGATCTCAATTTATACTGAATCATGTGAAATGATAAACACTTTCAACAATATGACATGCTTATATATGGTAGATATGTATAATCATTCAATAATTTAACTTGGAACAATAAATAATGCACAAATAATTATATTTGTATATTCATGGCAAATACGTATATTGGAATTTAAATCATACGCATTAATAGCCAAATAAATTTCATGCATAAATAAAACAATAACTTATACATAAACGGAGAATAATGACTTCCGTTAATAACGCTTTCTAGATTTTTCACTTAACACGTTTTGTGCTTGGCGGTCTCCATTCATCACTAACGTATATTCCTATAATAATAACGACCTAACATTAGTGTTGTCATTTTAAAATATCTCGCTCACTCTCAAATTAACAATAAGCCTCTTGGAGTCCTTAATTACAATTTCCTTAATTAAAATTGACATGAATGCACACAAAATTTCAAAGGGCAAAATTATCATTATTTGATAATTTGTTGTTTGACTTATTCCGTTCAATTTATACCTCGTATTTATCTCGGGGTATTCTCGACCTTAAAATACTTTATTGGATCATTGATCGGATATAAAATGAAAATTACATTCGTATAAAAAAATATACAATATTTAAAAATAATAAATATGGTGTGTAAACACATCGTAATGATATTTAAATCGCTAAAAAAATAAAATAATATTCCTTAAATATTCTAATTTATTATATAAATAAAATAAAATATAATTGAATATAATATTTTTTATTTTTAAGAAAATTAAATCCCCAATTTAAAAGTGATTTTAACGTATTCTTTACCAATTTTACCAACTCAATGACATTGTTGTAAATAATGGCAAGTGACAGTTTTGTAATTAGTGCACAATAACATTTTTTTAAATAGTGCAACAGTGACATTTTAGTAAATATGCAACAGTGGCGTTTTAGTAAATATGCATTTTAGTAAATAAGCTGCAATGACATTTAAGTAAATAGGCTGCAGTGGTATTTTGGTAAATATGTCCCAAGGGCAGTTTAGTAATTTATTGCAAAGGGGTATTTTGGTAAATGTCATCAATGACATTTTGGTAATTTAGCCCTTTTGGAAAATAGTAATAGTAATGATATTAATAATATCAATAATTAATAAAAGTAATATTAATGATAATGATGATGTAAATAGTATTAATATTATTATTAACATAATAATACTAACAATATTATTAAGGGTAATATTAATAATAATGATAAAATAGTATTAGCATAATATTAGTAATAGTAAAATAAATAGCCTAACCAAAAAAAAATAAAAAAAAAAATAAATAATAATAGTAATAATAATAGTAAAAATAATAGTAATAATAATAATAATAATAATAATAATAATAATAATAATAATAATAATAATAATA
>JAUMHB010046562.1:0-10463 GCA_032359685.1 Pittosporum tobira
TCACAATTTTATACAATAAACCAATAAATATATTAATATCAATAATTATTATGAGCAAATATATTTATCGATAGTTCATAATATGAATATCAACTCTATAAAAAAATTAAAATCGTGAAATATATTTTTATGATCAAATCTTGATAGAAAATTTCAATTATTAAAAATTAATAAAAAGCATATATTTACCTAATTGTGAAAAAATATTAAATAATTTTTATATTTAGAACAATGATGTAACTCAATATTATAAATAAAACAATAAATTTTAATTTAAATTATAAAATTAAAAAATATATATTTATTAATATATTGCGTAAAATTATGTGAAATGTATACTAAGGATAACCATAATCCGCTTTATGACAGAGAAAACGCGCACACACTGGCACACATATATGTATTTAATTATTTAATTTGCACAAAAATAGTTCAACACTTTTTAAAAAAAATAAATAATTAAAACACTTAAAAAGTCTTAAACCCTTGTGCCCCTCTACGACCCCAGATTTAATCCCTCGTATGGCAACCACCAAGCTTGCCCAAGAAATGTCAAAATCCCACCGCCTCCTCCTCACCTCTCGTTGCTTCTTCTCCGCACGCCACCTTTCTTCCTCATCTTCACCATCAATAACCCAGCCTCCTCCTATCCCCGCCATATTCACCTCTCCGGCGTACTTCATCTCCCACTCCCTCACACCCAACCTCGCCGCCTCGCTCCTGAACCCGGTCCGATGCCGTGTGAACCGGTCTGGAAACTACTCGCCCCTCAACTCGGGCGGCTCCGGCTCGTTCAGCGATCGCCCTCCTACTGAGATGGCCCCGCTGTTTCCTGGGTGTGATTATGAGCATTGGCTCATTGTCATGGATAAACCGGGTGGGGAAGGTGCTACTAAACAACAGATGATCGATTGTTACATCCGAACTCTCGCCCAAGTTCTTGGAAGGTCAATTTCTGTACCTCAACTAGTATGATTATTTTAATTTATATTTATGCAACGTCGTGCACGAAGCAATGCAATTGAATGCATCATAGTGAGTAAAACAATGTCATATAGTTCAGTAAAGGACTAAAAGTCAAGATTATGGCCTTTTACTGTACTTGACTTCAAAATGTTGTTATTCTATTTATTATAGTTGATTGCACCATGTTGTATGCAGTTGACGTGCACCATCCTTTTTTACCCTGATATTTTTGTATTATAAAGGTTTTTAGTTTGTTTCTTTTCAAGTAAATTGTAGCTAATTGTACTATTTGTAGGGCCAATGTTAGATTTTATGTGTCTTTCATCCACCATAAATAATATTCGTATTTTTCGTTTAAAAAAAAAGAGTAAATTGTAAATTACAACTATTCTGTTTTTTCAACAAAAAGAGTAATATTTTCAAAGTTTAGGAGCATTAGGAATATGTTTTTCATTTCATGCTTACTCCTAAAAGAAAAAAATGTTTGATCTACAATAGTTAATTTGAGGATATTATGTTAGAGTCATATTTGAGGATATTATGTTAGTCATTCGATGCTATTATCAGCAAAAGATAGGTACTCTTTTCATTAGAAACAAAAAGAAAATTTGAGAAATTAGACTGTCTTGGTGGAACGAGGAGAAACAACTAACTTGTAAGGGAGTAGAAAAAAATGAGAAATATCAGGGTTTTTTTTTCAAACTTGTTAAATAGAAGGAAAATTTCATGCGTTAATGGCTGAATTCCTTGAACGACTTTGTGTGTGGGATGTGGATCATGTATGATGTTTTTAGCAGCTACGAAATTAGTTTAGAGCATATATGTGAAAGCTGAGAATCTTTTTGACGAATAATTGGTATGGTTATTATATAAAACAATCATCTAATAATGGAAACTTAAGTTTAAAAGTTGAACACGGGAAGATTCATTTCAAGGGACAGCCAGCAGTATCTCACTTGCGAAGTTATGGGACTCCTGTTTCATCCATGTTTGATGGATTACTTATCTCTTCTGATTATTATGTGCTTTTACGTAAATCACAGTTACCTGGTGATTGTGATTTCTTTGTGACAATGTCTTAATAAATAGGAGGCTCAAAAATGGTTTCATTATTTACAAGTGTAGGTGCATATGCTACATTGTGCTGGAATATATGTTGCAACAATTTCAGATCATGTTTTGGAATTCTGTTTTGGAAATTATGAAGAACAAATTTTAGATTATCTCCAGAATTTGTGGGGATTTTGATTCTCCTTGTCTAAATGAGAGAAGAATGTGATATATTCAAGCATGTTTCTGGATTGAAAACTACTATCCAAACAGGCTTTGAGTAGTTCTCGCCGTTGCTTCTGAGTTTCTGTAAATATAGCTATATTATCTTGGTAGTTAACTGATGAATGTTCCTCGTTCTCAAAAATGTCTCAGTGAAGAGGAAGCTAAAAAGAAGATTTATAATGTGTCTTGTGAGCGTTACTTCGGCTTTGGGTGCGAAATTGATGAAGAGACTTCCAATAAACTTGAAGGTTTGTTTTAATAACCATTGGAGTTTCTCTTTCCAGTTAATTTTTTGTTATTTTTGGTTAATAACATAGAAATCGGTTTACTTATTAGAAAATAAAAGGATAGCATGCACATTCCTTATTGTATTTTGTTATTTGTAATGTAGGACTCCCTGGTGTTCTGTTTGTTCTACCGGATTCGTATGTTGATGCTGAGAACAAAGACTATGGAGGTAAGTGTTCTTCCTAATGAATTGATAACTCTGTTTTTCATATAGAGTAATGATATTGGATAATTTTTGCTTTTGGCAAAGCTGTGTAATATTCTTCATGAGATGGAGCTGTCTTTTATATTGAATAAATGTTTTGTCAAGATATGATTAGCTGCACTATTCTCCTCTTTTTGATTTTGCGCCCTATTACGAGTAGAGTCAATTTCTATGTTTTTGTATCCATTTGGTACTTGTGAACGATACTCAGTTGTAGGGTGCACATCGGTCGGTTACGGTCGGTTATTGCTCAAAAAATTAACCGATCCGAACGTATTGGTTATGGAACACACCATAACCAAATCCGATCCAACCCAAGCTTATCCGTTGGTTATCGGTTGGTCGGTTATCGGTTATTTACGGTCAGTTGGTCGGTTATAACCGACTTGTTTGGAACCATTTTTGGGCTAAATTTGTTGGGCCTATTGGGCCTGTTGGGCAGTTGGGCTATTTTATATGACTTTGATTTTTAACTTTGTTAGTAATAGACTATTGATTATTGGGTTTTTGCCACTTAAAATTATATTGGGTCTGATGTAGTGATAATTGATTCTTTGATATAATAATAATATATGTCGGTCGGTTACGGTTAAAAAAATTGCAATAACCGTAACCGACGGCTTAATTCGGTTATTCAATTTTTAACATCCAAATCGTATCGGTTTAGTTGGTTCGGTTCATAATTCGGTTCGGTCAAGAACGGTTATGTCGGTTATTTCGGTTCGGTGAAAAATTTGTGCACCCCTGCTCAGTTGTTGTCTACTATAGTCTTACAAGCACAAGGTATAGTGTATACATGTGGTATTTATGAACGATGCTCAGTTGTTGTCTACCACAATCTTACAAGCAGAAGGTATACTATATACAAGTAACGCTGTAGCTGAGTAATCTGATTCTCGTTACAACTCCCTCTGTCCGATTGTATCTGACTTACTGTCCATTTGGGATGTCCCAAAATGTTTATCATATTTTAAAAGTCAATTGACTTTCTGTAGGCATTTACTGGTTTACTCTTACAGAAAGTAGAGAAAAAAATAGTAGTCAATGTAATGTCTTGTGTCAGGATCTTAATGAAGTTAGTATTTAAGGTTTATAAGATGGGAAAGGTGTTGGGGCTTAAAAGAGTCAATAACTGGACATGGTCGTGGGCTTCTCTGATGCTGTTAACTCTACCTGGTCTGCCTTGCTATATTTTCTTATGCTGAACTCTGTTGGAGTGATGGTTTCAGTAGTGCCTAACCAGCGGATATGCTAATATTCTTGGTTAAGGGGTTTTTGGTGGTCTATGGAGCCATTCAGTTTGTTTTGGAAAAATATAGGTCAAAATGTTAGTCGTAACTTTAGTGGAAAGTGAGAAAGGAAACTGTATGATATATTGTGATTTTGACACTGAAAATTATTTTGTATTTTTATTAATTTATTATATGTAAAAGCATTTTCTTACATGATTCTTCTAATGGAAACCTGCTTCAGTGTCTATAACTTGCCATATGATAGACTTGCTAATTTTGGGTGGTGGAGAACTACACCAATGTAATTATACTTATGGATGTTCAATGTCTCTCCCCAGCTGGTCTGTCATTTGGGATCCTTTGCTATTGCCATTTGCTTTGCTCTCTATCTTCCACTAAGCTTTAAAAAAAAATATTGTTCTTTTAGGGCTTCAACCAAAAATTCACTGCAGAGTATTGAAAAGATTTTCCAACTATCAAGTAGCTTATATGTTAGCTGCCATTTGGACTTTACACATTACTAATATTGAATAGCCAAACCCCAAGGAGTGGGAGAACTGGCAGAGGTTTTGAGGAATATCCTGAGATCATTGGTTCCAATCCCCATGCCTGCAGTCAGTTACATATCCAAATAAAGAAGTAAATATAAATTAGTATCTACCATTTGTATTACTAAGCTAACCACTAATTCATACTTCTGTTCGGAAACATGGTACTTTCATGTACCACAGCTCTAAATGTACCAATCCAACGATTTTTTTGTTTTCTACGTCTATTTGCACAAATAACAACATATCCAACTTAGTATTGAAGCATTTGTACTAATTGTTTCGAGAACAATAAGCTTGTTGATGCAACTAAAAATCTAAAGTAGAAATTAATATTATTTCATATAGATTTTAAGATAATTCATGACTATATGCATCGTTGATGCTACTATTGGCGAACTGCACTTTAGCCTGCATACCGACACAGTTTGCATTCCAGGTAACATCTCTTTTCAAGGATTTCTAAGGGGCACCAACACTGGGAAACTTAATTAAATTACACCTGCTCTGGCACTTTACCACTTATGCTATCTAGTTATGTTTACTAATGCTATGGCACATAGAATTGATGTTGCCCTCCTTGTTTTTTTACCTCATTTGGGGAGTTCTATCATATGCTCACTACTGCTTGAACAAACCCCTTGGGGTTAGGAGTCATAATTTGACATAAAAGATATATATGCCAGAATCATGAGATTTGGTCAGCCCGAGGCTAGTTAATCATTTTATTGCTTCTAGCTTAAATCTTTAAGCAATTTCGAATGAAGTGTTTTCCTTTACTAAAGTCATCAACTTATAGTCTAATATGCCTTGTAGTGATTTCCACAGCACCTTTGATATTTGATATTGCACTTATAATAGTGTGTATGCAGTGGTGGGCCCAGAAAATAATTTACCGGGAGGCGAAGATTAATTACACAATTTTTTTAATTATTATGGTACATATTAGAAGGATAGTATTTAGAAATGTATTTGCTATAATGCTTTGTGGTGTAGCTCTTAGTTCTCTTTCTTTGTACTCCAAAGCTTGAGTTCGACACCTCCCTCTGGTATTTATTTATTTTTATTAGTACTTTAAAGGTGATGAGAAATTTTAGGAGAAAAACATTTGCCATGATTGGAACTGATGACCAGATGGATGGATATATATTTGATGTCTTACCACTTGTGCTGTCATGGTATGACATATATAATATATATTAGAATTCAAGGGAGGGCAGGTGCCCTCCCTTACCCACATGTGCGTCCGCCCTTGTGTGTGTGAATATATATTATAAGTTATGTACTTGACTACTTGCACAATGAGAAAATGTGGCGTGATTCTGTAATCATGTAATGTTATTTGGCACCTTTATTAGCTGAGCGTCGATATTATGCAGTGTTCAAATATAAAAATGCTATCACTCCCATGATATTTCATTGGTACACTATTAACTTATTAATTATTTCGTATTTTCTTGATACGCAGCTGAACTGCTTGTGAATGGGGAAATAGTTCAACGGTCACCAGAACGACAGAGGAGAGTAGAGCCTGTTCCCCAGGATAGTAGGTCACGACCTCGTCCCCGATATAACAACAATAGGCCAAGACAAAACATGCGCTGAATAATACACGAAAGTGGAGCAGCAGCTGGTTCTGCGTTTGGTTAGTGGTTGAAATCAGAAGTGGCTGTTAGCTTGTGATTTTGACCCGACTATTTTACTCCTTTTGGACCTCTTGTTAAATGTATTTCTTAGGCTAGGTGAATCTTTAATTATCAGGGGAAATTTCACTGCAGTATGTTAAACCTGAATCTTTGTAACGTCTAGTCACCTATACTTGTACCAGAATCTTCTGTTACATTTTGCAGTGGGCTAGTAGCGGTTATGGTTTTGCTTTTTTACGGTAATGATGGATGATATTCAACTATGTTATATATAAACTGATTCAACTATGATAATCAAGAACCAGGAGGCAGTGATTTATTACTATCTTAAGACGAAGATCCATCTCGTAAAGCAAGAAAAACGTTGATCAGACCTCTGCAGCATTCGGAACCCATCAAAACACCCCCGCAAAGGGTCAAATCAGCTCGGAGATTAGAACCACGTTTACAAATCCCCAGACATGGGAGCTGAGGGAGGGTTGAGATAATTTTTTTAAGGGCAGCACAGTCACGACTAGCACGACTATGGGCATATTTAGATCAGTCTTCATGAAAACACTTCGCATTCGCTCTAAAACTTTGTTGTCAATACCTAAAAATCATATTCTAAGCTTGCCAGAAGAACGCTTTTGATGCTCAAAGTTTGGTGAGCACACTTCAAAAAGCTGATCTAAAGTCTACAACAATATTATTCTGAGATCACCCCCAAGAGCTCAATCTAGCAGACGGAAAATCAGAAAGTTACTTTGAGATTTTCCGAGATACAGAAGTCCTATATTTTGTATTCTAGCAGATATAGTTGCCATAATTAAGTTTAGCTTTAATTTTGCTTTGTCACAAAGTTCATAAATCCCTAATGGGAAGTTCTCATGTACTAGCTATAAAAGCTAGGAACATTACTTGCGTGGTCCTATAAATTTTGTTACTTTAAAAACATTAAAAAGAAATAAAAACAAACAAACAAACAATCTTTAATGAAATTTTATACATAACCCAATATATTTGACTATATACAATAGCGGATTTAAAGAGGATCCAATGGAGGCAGTTCATCTTACTAAATTTTCTAAAATTTTGTATATATATGCATACAGATGCTAGAGTTACATATATATTAAGATTCTTTTAAGGAAGTCAGAGTTATTAATACATAAAACGATTTAAACGAGACTTCCACTTTAATGTAAATCATTAATTTTATATCAAAATTTTAAGAGTTGTAGTTCAAAATATAAGAGTAATTCTTAAATCAAAATCTTAAAAATCATAGTATCTTATTAATAACACTGTTAAATATTTTATATTATAATTGGACTTTTTAGTTTAGGATATTTACATCCCCAATGCGGTAAAATTTTGGCTCCCCAGTGACTATATATATATATGCGTGCGTGTGCGCGCACACGCGTATAAAGCTATATAGTTGAGCTGATTTAGGAGTGTTAGATTGGTGGGTTTTATGTGGATCGTCTTCTCCTACTTCACAGCATGAAACAAGCTCAGATTTATGCTACTTCACTTCTGCTTTTGCTGCTGTCGTTTCAGATGGAGATGAAGTTATGACCGTTAGCCTTCATCTTTCAAAGTATTACGAATTGGCTTGAAAAGCAGCGACCTGTACAAAAGAGAGAAAAAAAACATGAAATCAAAATTAACCATATATATATAAATATATATATATATATTAAAACACATCTATATATACCCCCTCCAAAAATGAGAGTGCATAATAAATGAATCAAATCCAAAGGAAGAAAACACAAAGACTGGTGCAATAATTATGAAGGAACATGATCAATGTTATCAGCTGCACCAATAACCCCAATAAACCCCAGCACAAATACAGATATGGGCAGGGTTGACTAGAAGTTAGAGGTTAAACAAAACTAAAATGGACTACTATTAGCACGCCGTAGAATGGACACACAGAAAAAGAAATGGCATAACAAAAAATGGAAAACATATTTCAACTCCATAGCTATGCATATTTTCACTTGAGGCCGTGAGTATTCGGTCTACAAAGCGTCTGGCAATCAGAAAGACGCAAGTCATATGAATGCACGAAGGGAAAAAATTACATACTGATCAATCTCTTGAAAAAAAAAAAAGAAAAAAAAAAGAAGAAATCATTGAAAACTCCCTCTATTCCACCAAAATATGACCCGACACAAAAACAACCCGACCCGGCAACACAAAAAATCTAGGAGAAAGTTTCACCATTAATATAGAGTATAGGTAGATAGATAGATTAGTTAGATGTGTTTTCTTAGGGTGGATTCATGATTTATTTAGAAACTAGGAACTTTCATTAACTTAAGAAAGATAAAATTTAATGTTGCGTTTGTTTCCCATTCTTTAAGGAAAATGAATGGAATGAAATTTTATATTGAAATTGAGTGGTGATTGGAATAAAATGGTTAAGTAGTCATATAATTTAAGTTGAAAATAAGAGAAGGAATAGAATAGATGAAATTTACATCCTGCAAGAGAAATAAATATTCACTTCTCATTCCCTCATATTCTTCATTTTCAACAAATTTTTTTAAGACGAACAACAAATTTTCTTCTAACTACTACTCAATTTCAATATAAAATTTTATTCCATTCATTTTCCTTAGGGAATAAGAACCAAATGCAATATAAGAGTTTAAAAGCTTGCTAAACTTTGGACAATACAGACCAAATAAATTCTTATGACAAAAGCTAAGCTATTACAGGACTCTACTTAATTGTTACTTGGAGTTGAGAATTTAGATAACTCATAAACCGTAAAAGACTATTAAGTTTAAAAGATTTAAATGAATGTATTCCCACTCATGTGGAACAGTCCAAAGTAGTATCAAATGAACAGTCATCCAAAAGAAACTCTTGTGCACAGCTAGAGCTTGCTTCCGCTTACAATGGTGCTACCCCTTTGATTGGCAATCTCATACCCTTAACATCGCATGAAAATCCACAGCTGCCATCACATTGGATAAGAATTAAAGTTCCCAATAAGATTTATATTGGCTTGATATATCTTCCTAGTTCTATGATGACGGAGTCAATTTCTGATAATCAGTTTCTTCTTTAGGCTTTGGTGGAAGTTGGTTTGAATCCTTTGATTGAAACAAGGCTCTCCGTGTGGCGAACATTTGCCCAACAACGCAAGTGAGCTAGAATTCCGAAATATTTCTTCTCTTTAGACGTAGGATCATACAAGAACAAATCTCCTCCAATTATAGTTGCAAAAATCTGACCATTATTCAAAAGTTGAAGAACATACATCTGTATGGCAGATTTCTCGACAGTTAACTTCTTCTTCCAGGATCTCTTTCCACCAAAGTTGTCATCACCCATTGTCCAAAAACTAAGACTTCTATCGAGTTCTCCATCACAATGCTCAACCACAGCAACAGAATCCCCAAACTTCACAAAATTCTTGAAACTTGTGTGTCTATCATCCCCAATGTCGTGCAAAATTATTTGGCTAAACACCTCCTTATGCAAATTAAATGGAACTAAACCTAGCGTAGAGTAACTTTCCCAATACTGAACTCCCTTCACATTAGCAGCACAACTCATAAGGAGCTACAACTCAACCCGAAATTCCCTCCACAAATCCTTGTTTGCTGAATACACGGCCACTATACATGGAGAATTCTCTTGAAAATACATAACCCTAACAACCTTGTAATCACTAGAAATAGAATCAAAACTCAACCCAACAGTATATGTGTAGTAACAGAGAACGGAAGCGTAAAGATTTATTATTGGATAATAACAATAATACAAGAGTGGCATTTTTATAGGCATGATAAAAACCTAACTATGTAACCACAACGGGCTTTATATGCAGTCCATGGGCTTTTTATCTAATAATAATATTACATTAATATTCCCCTCAAACTCAAGATGATTTAGTAGACAACAACTTGAGTTTGGAAACATGATCTTGAAAATGAGCCGGTGGATGAGTTTTAGTGAAGATATCAACTATTTGATCAAGTGTATGGACAAACTGAAGTTGAACTGTACCACAATCAATATGATGACGGATAAAATGATAGTCAGTTTCAATGTGTTTGGTGCGCTCATGAAAAAAATCATCGTGGGCAGTTCTCATGGCACTCTGACTGTCAGTATGAAGAATAGTAGCTGGAGGAAGTGAAACAACCATGTCTGTTAGTAACCAATGAAGCCCAATGAGTTCCTGAGTAGTGTCACCAAGAGCACGATATTCAGATTCAGTGTTGGATTTGGAGGTGATCGTCTGTTTCTTGCTATGCCAAGAAATAAGTGAATCTCCTATAAAGAAACAATA
>JAUMHB010046573.1:0-17397 GCA_032359685.1 Pittosporum tobira
AGTTAGAGTCCTTTATGGATTCCTATTTAGAGTTAGAGTCCTTTATGGTTTCCTATTTAGAGTTAGAGTCCTTTATGGTTTAGGTTTTGTGTACTATATATACATCTCTCTAGTGATCAATATTATATCAATATCATTATCAATAAAATACTTTCATTATTCCCTCCATAATTATCATTCCTTCAAAACTTTAGAGGAGTCTAATCCATCCCATAAACACTTTTTTGGTGTAATTAATTAAGAAAAAAAAGGGGAAGAGAACAAAACTATTTATAGATTGATAAGTGCGGTGACCTTTCCTACTATTAGGTTTTACTTGCCGTGGCGATGAATTTTTTTTTGATAATACCTATTCTGTCATTCATTGAAGGAATCAAATATTAAATTTTATTTAAGTTGGTTATCAAATTAAATAAAGTTGACAGTAATTAAATACGTTTTAAGATTTATTAAATAAAAAAATAAATATACCATTAACCTAATCACTAATGCTAAGGTGACTAAAACATTATATACCATCTAAAATACTAATTAATTCTGGAGTGATTAAATTAGAATACTAAAAATAGAATACTAAATGATAATCCCTCACTTTAACTTGAGCATTTTTCAATAGCACCATGTTCTTGTTTATAATCAAACGTAGAGCAAATTTGATTTTGTAATGGAAACATATAAGGGACTTTACAATTTTAATAATTTTTTTAAATCATTAACTAATTAAAACTTTGTAAAATCCCAACAAAAATTTTAATCTTTTACTCCATCCCAAATGCTAACAGATCAGGATACCAAATTCCAGTCATCAGCAACTACGTGATCTTCAAATTCGAGAACCATTTAGTTGGGAGTTGGAACATATGAAGATTGGTGATATATATATATATATAGTTCGTTTGAGGTGTTACGGTCAAACGGTGTTGTTTCTGCAACTCGTGCTTGATTCCTTCAATCGACTCAGAATTCTACCCCAAGTTCTTTCTTGAATTTTGGCATTCAATTTGTATATGAGATTGAATTTTGGTATCGATTTAACGAAAAATATAACGGATTGTTAAAAATACGTTGTAGGATGATGTGTTGGAAAATAAATAAATAAATAATTATATATATATAAGTCAAAGCTAAGAGAGCTCAATTCACTCTTTCAACCTGTTTACGTGTAATATTCAAATTATCCTGAAAATTCTATTTTAAAACGTAATTTTTTGCCTTATCTAATTCTTATCTCAGTAAACATTCAAATATAACTTCTACTCTAACTCAACTTCTCCATGCTACAAATTAGGTTGAATCAACTGTGAACATAAATCCACTCGCTTTGTTTGACTCACAATTTCTACTTTTGGTGTTGATGTCTTCTTCTTTTATGCATTTTTTTTTTCTCTCCATCTTCTTTTTTTACATAAAACATCATATATTCATATATCATATTTCATATATAATAAATATAATTTTAATTATTATTTGTTTAAATTTTTGATAGAATTTGTATTGAACAGTTTTGACTTTACTACTAATTGATATCTCCTTTTTTGCAGGTATACTCAATCAAAGAAATTTAATATGCAAAGGTATGGTAAATGAAATTACATTCAAATAAATTTTTATAACTTTAACTTTTGAACTTTCTATTTTTGTTTAACCATAACTTACACTCTTAAAAAATTATTTACTATGATTTTTTTAGTTGTAATGCAGATGAAGATGTTGCAAAAAAACGAATTATGTTAATTTATTCCAAATGTGTGAAAGGCATACATACCAAATATCTTAATTTAAAATTTCTTATTACAAATTAGTGTTCTAGTTGAAATATTTATGATGCAAACCTAATTTTACAATTGTTGCTTGTGTTCGTATTATAGGTATTATACATAATGCCATCAATGTATTTGGAAGCATGTGATTTAAGGTATATTTTATATTTTTTTTGTTGTTAAAATGAATTTTGTGTTTTTAAAAATAATTTCTACGTATATTTTATACCTAGTACTTTCAATTTGTTGACTGTGTAAACATGCTATTTAAGGTATATTTTATGTGCTATTTGAGTAATTTAATATTGAATAAGCATAAAATTAACCCAACAACTAACTCCAATATTTTTGTGTTTACAAAATTTATAAAAGTATAGTTACTTTTTAATTCTAAAATTGATTAATGTAACAAAAAAAAATTAAATTAAACCACATTTTATGAATGGATAAAATATAATTTAATTTTTAGATAACACATAATTTTATTAATAACTTTCTCAACGCATCGCACAGATCAAGGACTAGTATGTAGAGAAAGAGACAGTGTGCGATGGATAAATGTGCATTTAACCCATAATTTTCACCCTATATTTTTGTGTTTAACTATGTAACTTACTTATAGAATTAAGATTGTTAGCTCCGTCCCAAATCATAAGACCATTGGTTTTTCAAATTAAATTATTTGAGCTCTAAAATTATTATTTTTTGTAACTAATATTATTTCTTACATTTTTTTTTTAATTTAAAAATATTAAAAATCAAAATTTTAAAACGGATGAGTATTTCTATGTGAAAATAGCCTTTGACATAATATACAGAGAACAACTGAACAAGATGGTTGTCAGGGGGTCACATTGCTGTGGCAGATTACAAGAGAGACGATCTGATTGTAATGGTGATATTGGGCACACGTGAAGCACTTGCTCCAAAACTCTACAATAGATCCACAAATTAATTAATACGGAGTAATTTGACAAAGAAAGTTCCAGAATTTACCGTAACTCCGTATCTAACCAGGTACGTATGCCACAAACAGAATTGAGTGGCCCTTCTTTAGATTATCAATTTTTCTGAGAATTTTCAATCAAAATATCCACAGTTTTACCCAATTTAACCATAAAAATCATTTTTTCTTCTGGGATTCAAAAAACTGTTCAGAAAAATTCTCTGTAATTTTGAAGGACGTGAATTATTTGGAGCAGAGCATAGAATGAACGATCACCAATGATGATGTTTAATGTAAGGACGGATCTTGAGTGGCCAATATTCCTCTGAACCAAATCCAGAAGGCAACAAAAGATGGTGGCATTTCATGTTTATAATTTGCAGGGGGAGATGGGAAAGGATCAAGTCCGGGTGGGTCAGGAAGAACCCTGCATGCCTGCATATGCATGTGTCACAGATTCCTAACCTCATCTAATTTTTCTAATTTCCAAGGATGTACAAAAAACCAAAACCCGTTTCCATAAATAATTAGTGAAAGTTGTATATATTAGTAGCACATCCACTTGTTTGATCTGCTATTTGGTAAACTTTGCATCACTTTCAGACATTAATGGTGAGAAGGAAGAGTGCTGTCATGGATGACGAAATTTTATGGACAATGGACCTGATCAATATCATTAAGATTAGGAACGTACAAAAGGCATAGTGAAATTGTTATGAATGGTGAATGGATATTTTTCAGGAAGTCACTAGATTATTTTCTAGTGGATAACACTAGATTATCTTCTGGTAGGAGTGTAAACTCGACTCATCAAGGTAAATCATTTTCTTTTTTCCGAACTCAAGTTTGGCTCATGTTGGGACTAACCCGACCATTGACTAAGTCCAAACTTTACTTCCAGCTAGGCAAACGTCGGCAAAACAGGTTCCCCTCAAACACGGGCAACACGAGAGGTTTGTTTCCTCGTTCCCCTTTCCAATGCATAAATCAGCGGAGATTAAGGTAATAATTTGTGTATTAAGTTGGAGAGGATGAGGTTTACCGTATGTTTGAGTATGTATTTTAGCAGAGTTTTGGCTCTATTTTTTTTTTGTGTTGAGAGCAGATCCCCCATTTGTGCAAATGAGGCGGTATTTGTAGACTTGGCCTCGACCCGCAGCCCGATAAAGCAAGCATGGTACACCTTACTTGAGTTGACAGGGTTGTCGGGGTCAAGCGGCTGATTGGACGCGTCTTGAAACTTGTTTTATGCCCTTTGGGCCGCTAGACTTGAACCAGGTTGCGTCAAGTCCAATCACTGGGGTGGATTGAGTCTGCTAGCTAAAAAGGCATGGGCCTAAGGCACATAGTCTGAAAGTCCTCGACGATGTTAGTCCGGCCGGCCAGAGAGGGGCGCCAGCTCCTTTCGAGGGCCGAGGATCAGTCTCGGTCCTTTTTTGAGCGAGGTAAATTACCAAGTCTTAAGAGTGGCCGATCGTATGCCACGTGGGATGCTACGTTTGCCCTAATTAGGGCTAAGGTGAAAACTCTAACCCTAATTTGGGATGATCTCCCTCAACTCATTTGATTAATTAAACAAAATTAAACGAGTCGAGCTAAAGATTTTTATGAACGATCCAGAATATTTATTGTTATTGAATATTTTCATTTTTCTTTTTCCAAACTCAAACTCAAGTTCAATTCATTTGATTAAACAAGTAAGATCAAATAAGCGTAGACGAAGCTTTTCATGAACAAGTCGTAACATTTAATGTTATTGAGCCATTGGCTCAATAAATAAAATGATTTTTTTTTTCCTTGAACTCGACTAATTAAACTAAATAAAAATTTCAGCGAATTCAAGTCACACTTTAAAGTAGCCGAGATCGAAGTTGTTTGCAAATGATTCTCCTATTTTTTGGTGTATAACATGCAGTTTGCTCTTAATTAGGACCATTATAACATATCTGATTTGGTCGCTCTACCCAAACTCACATGTATAGCATGATCAAGGTATGCATGCAACCTTACCTCTATTTACATATAAGTTGTTCACGTATATGATTGCCTTCCTAGTAAATCATTATCTAATAACTTAAACAAAAAATACAAAATTTTTCATGGTTCACCCCAAAATAAGATTGTGTTCAAACCCATCTTACGATTACGTAGCTTTAACCCTTTAACTATTTGTTATGAATTAATCTACCACCCTTCACTAACAACAGTAATAGCACTTGTCGTGCGAAAGGTTTTGAGAAACTGTACAAAATTAAAACATACGAATAAGCATATGGGCCAACCTTCTTACCTGTAATAGTCCTCATGTCTATTTATAGAGACGGTTCTCTATAGGCTTAATCATAAATTTTCTAATTCCTTCTCCTTCCTCTCTACCAACTTTCTCTTCCAAAGTTTTTCTTTCCTCTAGGTACAAAATCTCCATGGCAATGGTTACTTCGATGACCTGCAACACCAATCTGCCGAAAACCTTGTCATTTGAAAATAGCAGCACTCACCGTGAAGCCTCCTTTTCCTCTTATTTGAATGGCAATGAGAAAACTTTGGCTCTCAAACTCATGGAGCCAAGTCAAAACATAAACTCACTCCTCTCCAACTCACATGAGCAACTTTACATTGGCAAAAAAAAAGTCGAAGACAGAGAAATTGGAGTCTTTTCTGCAGAAAAGTACTTCAAAGGGGCAATGGATGATACTGATGAAAATCCAAAGATTGCTGACAAAATTACTTCTAATAAAGTGGTGAATATGGATCCAGTGAAACCAAGAACTGAGCCTGGAACTCAAAGTGCTGGTTCTGTGTCAAGTTTGAATAGCCAAAGCACGCTACTCCCAAGAAACCAGCAGAGGGGGGAAATAAGGAAAGTCCATAAGAAAAATTTCCTTTCTAGTATTGGCTGCGGTTGCTCCTGCAATGACGAGAATTCTGTTGACATTGACGATGAAAGCAAAGCAATCGAAGAAGAAACCAAAAAGGCTAGTGATTTATCAAAAAAGGAAAGTAAGTTGTCAACCAAAAAAGCTAGTGATTTATCAAAAAAGGAAAGTAAGTTGTCTATGTCAAAAATATGGGACAAAGAGCAGATGAACTGCAAGAAGTTTGATGAGATGGGAATTGGGTTGAAAAATGAAGAATGTTTCAGCTTTCCTATTTTGAATTCTTCCAAACAGGGAAATCCTGTTGTTACAGGAGATGATAATGCAACACGAAAATCATTAGAGGTGTTTGGCTCTCCTGCACTAGTTAATGGAAAGAAATCTTCGAGTTCTGAAAGGAAAAAAAGCCTGTTAAGTTGGGAAAATGTGGCAACTCCAAGAACCGAGGAAACTGAATTTCCCAGAAATCAAAATGTATTGTACAATGACACGGAGAGTGATGCAAGTTCTGATTTGTTTGAAATAGAAAGTTTTTCAAACAAAAGCAGCTCATTTTTAGCAAGGCAGACTTCAGACGGAAACTGCTACTCCCCAAGTGAAGCAAGCATAGCATGGAGTGTTGTCACAGCCAGTGCTGCTGATTTCTCCATAATGTCCGATTCCGAGGAGCTCGGAATTACTATAAATCTGAACAAATTGACTAAAAGTGCCAAAAGTGCTCTCGGATTAGGAAAAGAGGTCCATAAGCGGCGTCCTAGCATTCTTTTAGGCTGCAAGAGTCAGAAAGCTGTGAGAATAGCAGGAGACGCCTATAAAACAAGTGACAAGACAATTATGGAAACCCAAGGACGACGCAGGTTGGATAATTTCAAACCAGTGACAAAATTTCAAGCAGAGACTAAGCTAACTGGATTTGGTTCAAGAAATGTGCACTCGGCTTTTAATACACGCTCAGTCTCTCCTGCACGTGCTTCTCATCTCTTGTATATACAGTAATAATGTGTTTAAAGGTCAATGCTCGCTAATAATGTATATTATGCTTATGCAGAGCTGCTTCTGAATTTTGAACCAAGTTTGAGAAATATTTTATTTGTATAAAATATTTAAAATTATCTGTATGCGATCTTTTGCTCCAACTCAATATGATTTAAAGAGTTCCAGCCCAAAAGCATGAAAAGATGATCAAGTTACTTTTTCCTTTTTTCAGCATTACTATAAGCTACAAATTAGAGCTTTTCGTTTATATATATATATATATATATAGTGGTGGTGGCTTAGCCTCAATTCTAGCTACCAAACATCTATTCACTCATTTAAAAATAGGACCGACGAGATTTTATAAAAACCTCACCTTGCACCCTTAAAGTGGCGGAAGCCTTCTATGCCTTTTCCCCAATGGATTCAAATTTCATCCCCTTATGTTGCATTTGATTCTCATTCCTTAAAAGAAAATGAATTAAATAAATTTTTCATTGAAATTTTGTGGTGATTGGAATGAAATAATTAATTAGCCATATAATTTAAATAAAAAATGAGAGAATGAATGAAAATCATCTTTTCCAAAAAGAATAAATATTCACTTTTCATTCTCTCATTCTCTTCTTTTTTAATAAGAATTTTATGAATAACAACAAATTTCTTTCCAATCACAATTCAATTTCAATATAAAATTTTATTACATTCCTATTCTTTAAGGAATGGGAACCAAACGCAACATTAGAATATCAAACTCCCTGCAACTCTCAGAGTGGCATAGGCGAGTTAAAATTTTTAAATCTGGGCGTCCAAGTTTGAATTGAACGGCAAGAGACCTGGACACCACTGGATAACGCCTAAATATGTATATTCTGAGGACCAAGACAGTGTTGCTACACGTTTCTTAAGTTAAAAAGTTGGATGGATCCACAATTTCGCATACTGTCTATATTTCTAGTGAGGACCACCAGCAGGAGATGGAAATAAAAGGTTCAGGCTTCTCAAGTAACCTGCTGGAATGTCAGCAATACAGATGTCCTTTACACTAAAAAAATGAAATAAAAGAGAGAGTGGTCATTAAAAAATTTATACATCCCAGCTAGATAAGCTCAGTTCCTGAATCAGACATTCTACATGTCCAAGCCATTAGCCGTATCTTCTATAATTTCGTAACTTTCACTCTGTAACAATCCAGTTTAGAGCATTTTTCATAAATTGTATTATGAAATTAATGACTATATTACAGCTATGTTAATTATTTGGCTTGCCTCGATATGCATGCAAGCTTCTGCAAATCCTAAACTCTGAACCTTCCATGGAGAATAAATTCTGAAACACAGTTTAGTCCAAAATACAGTTGAAATATCTACATCATTATCAACTTTGAATTAATTTTGATAAAAGTAGAGGGAGGGATCTTTCAGTCACTACTTAAATTTTAATGAAGAGAATCGTTTAACGAAGGAATGTCTTTTATGGTGACACCCCACAGTTGCGATAGATACACCTACCGAATAGTACTGATAAGCTGTCTAATCTTTCAAAATATCATAAAATTCCTCCTTGATGACACCACCAAGAAAAAAAAATCAAATTAAAATCAATTACCATTCTTTATGGTGATCAAGAAAGTAGCCATGTGACTAATGGGGTCTAGAGATAATACCGAAAGAGGTAGATAAAACATAATTTCAATGATACGGAATTTGCAGATTAAGAGATTCCAAAAAGGGGTCAGGTGCAATAATGTCAGTTAGGTGGCAATGGCACAATGCAAAAGGTTGCATCTTTTTTTTCATGGACCACTTGGAAGAAATGATACTTATTACTGTGTTATCATAAAATTAGATACGGATCTCTGTTCCAAAATTAAAAATAATTATTATTTTTGTTATATTCCAAAATTATAAATGGATTTTTATTTTAATATCATAATATTTTTAATTTATTATTTTTTTTTTCATAAACCTATTATAATCTTAAACCATTTTAAAAACACTTTTCTTTTATGTACAAATTATATTTTGATGGGATAAGGTCCAGGGAGTATATAATAAAACCCTATCACTTTCTCAGCCGCCCAATTTCATTAGCCGAATAATTAAGAGCAAAGCATATGGGTCTCCGTAAAGGCAAATTCAAAGGCACCAAGTGGTCCTTAATGAAGTTACTACATTTAGAGCTGAATGTGAAATGGGGAAGCTAATAAATTGACCAAAATCCGTAATGCAAAAGGGAAAAACACGTTGCTGGAAAATCATCCCTCCTCACAAAGATCTTCAAAATATCAAGAAAATATCAAAGAATTTCCTAAATTTTATTAAGGGCATTATGCTAAACGCTCTAGTTGTCAGCCATGTTTACTTTCAAAATTCATAATCACACGACCCAGAAACCTCCGGCGTGTTGTTATAATGAGCTCGTAAGTGCCACTACTTCTAGAGAATTTTCTCTCTTCTTTTTTTTTTTTTGGTTAATTTTTTATTATTTTGTTAGGTAACTAAAAAAATTAAAAAAAGAATTGAAAAATCACCTCTATGTTGTTTGGTATGCTTTAGGGCTTGTTTATTATAGCTTTTCAAATCGCGGTTTCTAGTTTAAATCCAACTTTAAATTTTTGTTGAAATTGAATTTAAGTTTCAAATTGGATTTAAGCTGCAAACTCTGTTTTTTGAACTTAAATTTAATATATTACAATCTATTAAATATTATATTTTATTACATTTGAATATCATAATCTCCTAACGTTACTACAAAACGTGTACTTATTAGGAAAAGAAGAAATTTCTGAAGTTTCAATTAAGTTGGTCAAAGTTCGGTGACATTCAGTACTGAACTGATATCGTGGAGGACAGGAGACATTCTGATACTTTGTTGTTTCAACTTTCAAAGAGACTCCCATATCTAATTATCCGGGTACAAATTTCAAATTTAATTAACAAAATAGCTCCTCTCTCTTTTTGGGTACATTTTCTTTTTTTTTTTGGTACATTAACAATGGCTCTTCAATTAAGTAAGTTGAATCATTAGAATTATTAGACCAACATTAGTATTGACCTTTAAATGTTAAATTATAACATTTTTAAATTAAAATTAACATGAACATATTTAAATTTTAAAAAGAGTATTTTTTTGACAACTAATAATATTTTACCAGTAGTTCAAAATTTTCACAATTACATTAACAATACTAAAATAAATTCATATAACTTGAAATTTAAAAATAATAATTTTTTGTTTTTTAAAATCAACAATACTCTTAAATTTTAAAACGGTTGGAGTACAATACAGGTAGTTAGACAGAGAAAACCTTTAGCAGGCATTTCCTCGTGCAGAATTTAGTTGGAAAATCACCCCATGCATATCTAGGGTTCCAAACGAATAATATAAAACAGATTAGATCACTGAAAGGACTAAAATAGCAAAAGCTCCATTGGCAATACAAAAATAACGAGGAGCACTAAAATCTCTTTCATTACAATACTTTAAAAACTGGTTTCAAATTCCGAGCTCACAAACATCGTTTACATACAACCTCATCCATCAACCGAAAGTAACAGACTAACAGACACTAAAAAGCGAGATAGAGATGACCAGAATACCAATTGGTATGAGGCCTTCAGTTCAGGCGACTAATTCAACTTACATTAACAAAACACCCAACAATACAACAATATATAGGTATGTACAAGTTACATAAAAGCAATTGCAGTTTGTGGAAGATATTAAAAAATATATTGAAGGGTTAAAGAAAATTCTAATATAGTTTGAACATACAACCATCTTCAAGTGGATCAACACTCCTTGTATTCTTTAGTGGGCCGTGCTTCGAAGCCCCCATCTACTCTCTTTTCAAGTGAGTAAGGCATGTAAGTTCCAAGAATTCTATCCCACATAACGAAAAATGGCTGTGAAAAGTTATATTTGCTGCCATAAAGCTGATGGTGAACATCATGATAGGCGGAGTTGTTTTTAAAGAATACATGGAAAAGGTTCCCAGGTAACAACAACCCGCAATGGTCATCGACTGTTTTGATGGTAGCAAAGGAAAAGAAGAAGATGGAAGTTCGAGGAGACATGCCTGATAGAAGGAAAGAAAGGGCCCCGCCGACTGTGTCTAGCAGAAGCCCCTCAGCCGGGTGATTGTATAGAGCTCCAAATGCATAAGGGACAACAAGGCGATGATGTTGAGAATGTATGTGCCGGTACAAGAACTTGTTATGGTGCATGTATCTATGCATAAAATATTGCCAGGTATCTAGGACCACCATCGCAATAAAGAATTGTCGTGCAAGAACAATGGGGGAGGACTGCACCCCCATGGCA
The DNA here is from genome assembly GCA_032359685.1 of Pittosporum tobira. Lineage (NCBI taxonomy): Eukaryota > Viridiplantae > Streptophyta > Magnoliopsida > Apiales > Pittosporaceae > Pittosporum > Pittosporum tobira. Next base: position 10,884 of record JAUMHB010046573.1, read on the forward strand.
GCATCAGTATCATTTCCAGTAACCTGCACAAGCATAATTTTGCAACAACTAAGCATAAAGAAAATAACATTATCAGATATGTGCCATTAATTCAGAGAAAAGGTCCAAACTGGTTGCACAATTTTACATCAGTATCAATGTTAATCCATAGTGCAGAAGATATGTCCCGTCAAGCACTAATAGGATACTATAACTTCCATGTACTTCAACAAAATTAAATGAATAACAAAGACATATGTTTACAAGAACAGATGCCACAAGCATTTTCAATAAAAGCAGAACTAGCAGGAAGACAAAGATTCAAATGCTGATATATATATATATATATAGTGCCCATTAACACATGATAAATGAAACCTATGAATCTATAGAAGAGAAAAAGAAGACAATAACTGTAACAAACTAAAGGTACATAGAAATGCAAGACATAAAAAAAAGAAGGATTAGTAGACAGAATGAATGGAAGGCACAATGCTGTATAATGAAATTACCTCTTTTGTCAGATTTAATGAAAACAGAAGTATGACATAATGAAAAAAGAATATGGCAGTTGATAACTCCTCCATCACACCTTAAAAGATCCGACCTACTGTTAACAAATTCTTACAACCTAATGAACCGGAGCTAACTAAGCAAAGTTGCAAACAGGAACATGGCTTTGCTCAGTATCACCTAATTGTTAATCATGACCTCACTTTTCCCTTGAATGTACAATTGATGCAACAAGTATTTCAATATCATTATTTTTATTACTCTGACGATCCTTAACTTGGGAAATTATATGGAACAATCACAGGCCACGTAATAAATTATGGACCCAAAGGTCCCGCCTTTAGAGGAATAATCCAAATACAAGTTCAAAAGGATCCAAAATAAGTGCAAGCAATTAACAAAATACAAAGTAAAAAAAAAAATTATAACACAAGTAGATATGTATGTATATGTGAGAAGGGTACCGTGAAAAGGATAATGGCGACAACGGCCTGAACAGCCTGTTGGAGAAGAACACCTTTAACAACGGTCGACTTTGAAACCAAATTCTTATCTTCTTCGTCTTTCTTGGAATGAAGCCTATAATTTTCCAGAGATCCGAACAATAAATAAATACCCGAATACGCCCAATACACCACCAGCGGAACTACGGTCCCCAATAACTCATCCGAAACCCTGAATTCCATTTCCCTCTATATGAATCAGGGTTAAAAAATCCCCAATCCGAGGGATAAATCTAACCCGATCTGAAACCCGATCTGCCCTATCTAAATAAATAGAGATGAGTCTGCGAAAATGGAGATTCTAGGGTTTCGACGAAAACGCAGACTCGCAAGATGATGATAGAGAGAGAGGGTCGTTGAAACCAATTACTACTACTCGTAACGAAAAATTATCGTGTTTTTGTCTGTCTTTATCAGCAGAGGAATGATTCTCTGCGTAAGAGGTCTTTGGTTATGTATCCATCTTGCCATTTATGACCGTTGATATTTTTCGATGGTGACACGTCGGCAAATGACAGGCTAAAAGCCAGTAATAGCGGAATTAATGATGGTGGCTGTGGACACCGTGTTTGACCTGTATTAACGATTAACGATATTATTAATGCATTATTTACTGTTTGGCTCTTTATCCTTGCACACTCCAGTATGCCATAAATATTCATCTCTCTTTTTTTCTGATTTGTGAAAAGAAACATATGATGGTCAACACCAAAAAAAAAAAAAGAACATGTTAATAATATTTTGCGTTTTTAATTAATATGTTTATGCAATCTTTTACTAATTAAGTTGGTTGGACATTTAAAATAAATTAATTTTTACTCATATCTGATTAATTTTTAATTAAACATGTACAGACACTATGCTCTTTTTCTACCATTTAAATTCGTTTAATTCTAAATCCGACTATATTATGAGTAGAGAAATTAATTTTTTAAAAATGATCAACCAGATCAGATAAATTTTTAATTTAGCGCTAATTAATTGTCAACTAATTAAGTTAAATGAATATTTACGTTTGATTAATCTCCATTTATATTCAATTAATTTTTGTTTAAGTTTTTTTTGAAGTTGAATTCTCCTCCACCGCTTAAATCCACATAATAATTTTTAGAGGAAAATATCCTCTATATTATGGGTTGTATCGTCTCGAAGTTGTGATGAAATTAAATAGGAGAGATATATTACCTCTTTTATTAACTAGACTAGATACAAAATAATCTAAACTGCTGGATTACACTTTGAAATTAAATAAGAGAACTATTGGCCCTTTTGATTAGATACAAAAAAGTCTAAATTTTAGTAGGAGTACAATTTTAATAGAAAATAAATTAACAAGAAGAAAATAAAAAGACAGCGAAGAAACACCCCATATTCCCATGTGGCTCCAGTAATGGATTCTCATGTGGTGGGGTCAATCACGAGCGTACGGCTCCCTTGGAAACTGTAAAATGTTGAACCTGGCTATTTTCTTTTATACTTCAAAAAATTGTTGAATTTTCAAATATTGCTGAATTGGTCTTTTTTCTTGTACTCTTCTACCCTAAAAAGTAAAAGCAATATAACGAGTGCAGTTTAATAAACTAAAAATATTGCTTCCTTCTCAAAATAAAAATTATTTTTATTTTTAATTATATTTTTATTTCAATATGACAATATTCTTTATTTATTAGTTTTAATATACCCATAGATGAAATTTTATATCATCCTTAAAAAAAATATTCTTTAAATAGTTAAACATCTATTCTCAACCATGTTTTTTACAAGATACCTTTAATTTTAGAATGGAGAGAATATAATATTTTTGCTATATATTTAAATTACAAAAAAAAATAATAATTAAAATGAAACTTCAACAATACAAACGCACCTTCTTAAATCATACTTGATTGATGAGAAATTTAAAGACGTTGGGAAAAAAAAAAATGTACACTGGCTTCCATTCAGTACGGCAAAAAGGTGTAGCAGGAGCCACTCGTCTCAGACTCTCTCATGGACCAAACATCAGCCGATCACCAACTTTCCAACAAGAAACAACCAAAGAAATAACTAAAGACTAGATTAAGTTAATATTTTTTCCTTCTGTAATTGCCTATAAATCTATGAATCAAAAGTAATATTGTTTTCTTCCAAAAATTACCATGTAGCAAACATCGAAACAAAATTCGCTATAATGAATAATTATCTGTCTTTCACATTGCCTCCACTGCAGTTTCAGGAACTAACTGGGGAAAAAACTTGGGAAATCTCATAATCGTAGTGCTGAGTTTTGTCTCATTCTTGTGAACCAGATCCCTATGTTGACCCAAATTGAAATAAAATTTGCAGCAACTTGAAAAGTAAAAAAGGAGGTGGTTTACTTGTGCGCGAAAGGCTATTGAGTCCGACTATGCATCTATATAAATATAGTTTAAGGTCTCCAATAGATATTCACGTTTTAGCTGACTTTATAAGATTGTGAGGTTTAGTTTATTTGGGATTCAAGTCAAGTGTTCTCTGCACATTATACTCTCCAAATTTCAATATAATGAACTTTTACTGTCTCTCACCCGTGGTTTTTCTAAATTAGGTTTTCACTTAAATTGTTGTGTTCTCGTCTATTTATTTTCGGTTGATTTGTGTTTTGCCATAGCTTTGTTTTATGTTATAACATGTAATACGCTTACAGGAATTTCTTCAATTAAAGCACATTGTAAATACCTCTTCGTCATTAGATAAATAACCTCCGTCCTCAATCCTCCGTTTCTTAGGTAAATCATCTACAAGATCTGCACACATGTAACATTAAATTGCTGAATGTGCTGACAATCATGTTGATGCAAATTAGTTACCCATGTTAAGTTTGCAATTAAAAGTAACATTTATGAGAAACAGAACGTGCGCATTAAAATTGCTAGATGAGACTGATGAATAGAATGTTAACTCGGTTCCCTTTCACATTTTTTGGGTCTTTTTTCACATTTGATATTCCAAAATTATCATGACATAGATCTTTCATGGAGGCAGAGACCTACAATATAGTTTCCAATTAGTTGCCATGAAGGTGCTATGCAGTAACCCCAAAGTATTTACATTAAGTAGTTCAACAAGGAAATAGAGGTATTTATTACACTAGAGAATTCGGATTCTGATGTGCCGCATAGTTCAAGAAACTTAACCTTGTCAACCTTGAGCTGTCAAATAATAGAGAAACAAAGAGAAATAATATAGTCAATAATTCAATACCTCACCGTGCTCAAACGCTTGAGAAATAGAGAGAGAAGCATAACTTAGCATACCTTTTGTCTTTTTGCCCCCAAGTAGAATGCTACTGCAGTAAACACAGGGCGCGTGAACTCAGCACTTGCTCGACGTGAAGCTGCTAATGCTGCAAGGAACCGATCCCTGTATCTGAAAATCAAATACCATTTCATGATCACCATGTGCAGCCAAATACCATCATATTACAAGAATTTGGTTCCCAAGGCCTACCGATTCAAGAACAAGCCATATAATTAAGCCTAGTTTTTGTTATAAATCTAAATGATACATCACCACTAAACTCAGCCTGTAAATACCAGAGAATATATACCCAAATTAAACAACCTAAAAATCTGTGTTCCAAATTTTCTCCATTCAAACATTTTATTAAATGCAGAAAAGCACAGGCAGATAAAACATAGATATATTAATAATACAAAACATTGAAATGATAATGAAACTTACAGGGATAAGCCTTTTTGCACCAAAGGAATAAGCCTAATACATCCAAATTGAATACCCAATTGTCTGACATCAAGCGTGTTTCTACAACATTTCATAGGTTCAATCAAACATTATGCAATAATTCGTGTGTATACATTGTTAGCAGATGGGAGGAAAAGAAGAATAAAGACTAACTTCACACCAAGGCCACTTTGCATTGCATTGAGAGATCTGTTGTAAGCCTTTTCAGACATCCCACTCAACTTCAGGGCAATCCGCAGATCAAATATGACTTGTGCACTGCAATTATTACAAAATCACCTTCAGGAACAATAATACATACATAACGTTACGGAAACGCAAATTACAAGTAGCACCATTTTGTGAAGATTGAAATATACATACGCAGTAGCAGCAATTTGTAAGCAAATAATAGCTTTGCAAGTTCCCCCCTGCAAGTTACATCCGAGCAAACAAAAAATTAACATTAAGCATTAGAAAAAATGCAGAGTCAAATAATTTAACCAAAAAAAAAAAATAACTAAAAAAAATTAACCAAAAAAAAAAATGCAGAGTCAAATAAACATTATTGACTCTGTTTTAAAGAAAAACGAGATACATTTTGATTTTTCAAAATCAATTAACAAGATTCTAAAATTAAAATATGATGTCATAATTTGATTTGGTGAATAGATAGTGAAAATGTAAACCACTAATCTAAAGATCCCCGCCTACATCCCATCACTCCTCCATCTAAGTGCTAGGCAATATTGATTGATTTGGAGCCATGCCTAGGTCCAATTAATTCACTCCTAGACTCGACTACTCTCTGATTCTCTATCTATGAGTTAGGTGCTCCTCCGACGCCTAGGTCCATCTTGTGATTTGTTATAAATCCCTCCCTCCATCCCACAAAAAAAGATCAATGCAGTTACATTTATCATAGCACTACAACAAACCTAACATTCATGGGAAAAAAACATAATCTTAATATTCACAAATTTTACAGATGCTACAGCTTTTGTGAGAACAGGGGAGTATATAAAGTATTATAAATTAAATTAATTCTTCTTTTGTTCTACACTTAATTAATCACATTAGTTTTGGATTTTTGACTTTCAAAAGTGAGAATGTTTATCTTATTCCAAAACGCAACTGAGTACTAAAAAATTTGTAAATAGAGTTGAATTGGATGTTGGATAGGCGGCGGAGCTCCGCGGCCTTCCGGAGCAAATGCTTAGATTCAGAAAGCCCTAGCTTCTTAGATAAATCTGTACGATCCATCTTCCTTTGTTTTTTCTTTTTCAGACGAATTGAGGAGTGAGGGATGATAGTTTTTTGGTTATGCGTATGCATAATTCGTGTAAGAAACGGGGAATGATATGGAGATCGGAGGAGGACAACAATGGCGGGAACCATGAAAACATTGCCTTTCTCATGTTTCGTTTCGCGCGCTCCTGCTGCCTGTAATTGTGGACCTTGTGGTTATTTCCTTGATTTTTCTTTTCGCCATTTGGCGCCAAACAGAAGAAGCGAGTCAAGCGACATTGGGCTGAGCCCTGTGGTTAATTGTTAGGAGGCCAAGCACCGGCTAAGCCCTTTGGTTTAGCTATTACGAGGACATGCACTAACTCACTCCGCCTGGTCTAATATATAAGTGGCCTAAACATTTTTAATAAAATCACTTTGCTTTGTTTAATTTTTATTTTTATTTTTATATAATAAAATATTATCATTTTGTTATATATGTTACATTATAATATATTTTGCAGCATAAGTCATGCTGCTTCTACATTTTTCTCTTTCATAAAATATTTATATATTATTTTTAATAGAGC
>JAUMHB010046584.1:0-17397 GCA_032359685.1 Pittosporum tobira
GCAATATATGTCTTGGAGAGTACTTCATTTTTAGTAGTTCTAGAATGTACTGGCCTTGAGCCTATATAAAGGAGGAGTAGACTGTAAGGAGGATTATTGAGTATTGAAATAAAATTCCAGAATCTGTTTCTCATCGCTCTCTCTCTCTCTCTAAAATCTCTCTCTAATCTCTTTCTAGTTTCTCTCTCTATAACTAACTCTACCTTTGTTTCTCTCTCTATTCCTACTCTCTCTAAATCTCTCTCCATTCCTTTGCAATTTACCAAAAAAGCATAAAAATACAATCAGGATCATCACTGATCCTGACATTTGGTATCAGAGCACTCTCCTAGGCCTTGCTTCTCTCTCTAAAAAATCTCAAACTCTCGTTACTGTTCATCGCAAAGTTCACCGCACTGTTCATCAGTACAGTTTCAGCTCTGCAACTCACAAAACAGTCAACTGAAGATTCTAAGTTCAGATCGAGTCAAAAACGAGCTTTAGTAACAATATTCAGAAGCTCACCAGCTCAAATCAGTCTCAGATTCATCAATACAAGCTCAGGAACTGGAGATTCATCAGTCTCCAGCTCGAATCAACAGAATCACATTTTCGCACCAAAATTTGAATTGATTCAGCATCAATTCACTGGTAATAGCTCAAAATTCTCACTCTTCATTCTGCGATCTGGAATTTCTATTCAAAACTTGCGATTTTGACTCAAAACACAGGATCGGCTCTATATTGATCATCATCTAGCTTAAACACAATTCATCTTGAGTCAAACTGTGATTGAATTTTATTAAGCTCTTATAACCTGCAAATCATACAAATCAGCAGATTATATTAGCTTGTTCAACTCATTGCAGTTGTAGGATCAAATTCTAGTCATCATAACTAAAAATTCATCAAAAATAAACACAAGTTCTGTGTGCACAGCAACTGTTTGTGAATATTACATTGATATTCATATAACAGAACTGTGATTGTCTGCGATTAGGAAACCTAGAACTGTTCCTGCTCATTTGATCATAACAGGTTGAGTCAAGCTTTGCTAACTTGATCTGAATAATTTCCTTGGATTCGTATACTTGATCTTTCAGAAGTAATCCATTTTTGTACTTAAAAAGCCGCTCAAGCTCGCTAATTCACATATAATCAGCTGGACACTTCCACTGATATCTGCTTCAATTCTGAGTTTCTAATTCATCCAAACTAATATGGTGAATGAGGTTAATATGAGGCCTGGTGATGGTGAGAAAAGGTGGAGAGGTGGATGAGGGTTGTTCACAAACCCTCAGCAAGCTGATGAAAGGAGGGGTACTAGATCTAGAATTCCACTTGAGGCTAATGATGAAGATGAGGAGAATGACAGGGATTTAATGCATTTGAAGTTGTTTTTTCCTGCTTATAAGGATGGAGATGAGGCTTTAGGGTGGATTAAAGATTGTGAGGAGTACTTCAACATATATAAGATCAAGGATGTCGGGAAAGCACCTATTGCAGCCACGCATTTACAAGGAGTACAAAAATCCTGGTATAATTCCTACAAGGTGGAAATGAGTGGAATGTCCTGGACAGAATTTTCTGAAGCATTTATTGACATATTCACTGAGCCTGGTTTGGAGAATATCTATGAACAATTCAAAGATCTGAGGCAAACATCAACTGTCAACAATTACTATGATCAATTTAAAAAGTTCAGTAGTAGATTGTTAGGAAAAATTCCACAGCTGACTGAGGAATTCTTTGTTGAAAATTTTGTTGGGGGTTTGAAGGAGGATACCAAGAAGGTAGTCAAGTTGTTGGATCCTCAAACCCTAGCATTAGCATTCAAGCAAGCTAAATCTTATGAGGCACCTACTGCAAAGACATGGCAACCTACCAGAAATCCACCTGCCTTGACTCAAGCCAAACTGGGGGTCAATTCTACAGCCAAACCTACCCTATTAACATATCCTAAGGTCACTGTTACTGAGAATAACAACCCAAAGGGATTGAATGCAGCTCAAAGGGATGAAAGAAGGGCAAAAGGACTCTGTTTCTATTGCGATGAAAAGTTTACTGCAGGACACCCGTGCTCTAAACCTAAATCTTTCATGATTATTGGGGAATCCCCTACCTATGATGGACCACCAGTTTTTGATGAAGAACTGGGGGAATTGACTGAAACTGAGGAACCTTGGGGAAAACAATGGCAAGATCTTAGCTGCTGTGATCACTGAGGCGAATGAAAAAGAAAATCCTATCATTTTGGAAGGTGACTGTCATCATATTCCGATTTTGCTATTAGTAGATGGAGCTAGCACTCTGAATTTACTTGGTCAAAATTTGGCTGAGAAATTACAGTGTAAACTTCAAAGAATCAAACCTCTCAAGGTGGTGTTGCCCCATGGTGAAGAACTGTGGATTGATCAATGGTGCCCAAATTTTACTTGGAGAATGAATGACAAGGAATATCATGCTCCAATGTGGATTTTACCTTTGAAAGATTGGGATGCTATATTGGGAATTAAGTGGCTTAAACAGCTTGGTGACGTCAAAACCAACTATGCTGAGCTAGAATTGTCTTTTGAAAATAAAGGGGAGATAATACAGTTACAAGGGATACCCTCAGCGGAAGTTGGAAAAAACCACTGCCACTATTTGACTATTGTTGAACCTATTTGGATGGTTCAATTGTTGGAAAGTTATGAAGAGGATGAAGAGGTCTCTAGGCTTATTTCAGAAGCAGCTATTGCAGTAATAGGGCCAAAAGAAAACGAGTTGGTACAAGGATTGTTGAAATATAGGGGAAGTTGGTATGTTGGAAATAAAGGAGAATTGAGGAAGCCTATTTTCTCTAAACTGCATAGTCAAGGGGTAGCAGGCCATTCTGGAGAGCTACTAAAACCAGAGTTGAGTAGTACTTTTTCTGGCCCAAATTGAAGAAGGATTTGGAATTGTGGATGGCTCAATGCCAAGAATACCAAATGGGAAAACCTGAACATGTAAGAGTACTGGGCTACTCACTCCACTGGCTATACCTGAGAGTCCCTGGAGGGATATAGCTATGGACTTCATTATTGGATTACCAAATTCCAAGGGATATGACATCATTTGGGTACTTATGGATAGGTTCTCAAGAGATGCTCATTTTATATCCTTATCACACCCTATTACAGCTAAAGGGTTGGCCAATGTGTTTTTTGAGCAAATTTTCAGATTACACGGATTACCAAAATCCATTGTAAGTGACAGGGATACCTTGTTCTTAAGTGATTTCTGGCAACAATTATTCAAGGTAGTAGGAACCAGGCTTCATACTAGCACTTCTTACCATTCTCAAAGCGATGGATGCACCGAGAGGATCAACCAGTGTGTCGAGCAATACCTCGGGTGCATGTGCAGTCTAACACCTAAGAAGTGGGCTACTTGGTTACCCATGGCAGAGTGGTGGTATAACAGTACATAACATACAGCTTTGCAATCCACCCCCTTCAAGGTATTGTATGGTGTTGACCCTGTGCATTTTAACATAGATACTGGAGTGTCAACTAGGGTGGGTTCAGTGGAGGAGTTACTTAAAGAGAGAACTGAGCAATTGGAGGTTCTCAAAGAAAATCTTGATAAGGCTCAACAAAGGATGAGAAGTTTTGCTGATAAAAAGAGGTCTGAAAGGGAGTTTTCTGTAGGAGATTCAGTGCTTTTAAAACTCCAACCTTACAGACAAGGGTCTATTGCTTTAAGGAAGAACATGAAACTAGCCCCAAAATTCTATGGGCCTTATAAAATTCTAGAAAAGATTGGGAAAGTACAAATTGGAGCTTCCTGCTACTTCAAGGATACATCCTACTTTTCATGTTTCTTAGTTAAAGAAACATAATGGAACTGTCAAGGTGCAATTTCAGCAGCCTGGTTTGAATGTTGATGGGCAATTTGAGCTGAGCCCTTTCAAGTCTCTTAAACAGAGGATTTTTATCAGAAACGCATAGTTATCCACCATCATCTGATTCAATGGAAGAACTGCAGTGTGGATGATGCCACTTGGGAAGATGCAGAACTTTTGAAGATTAATTTTCCAGATTTTATTCTTCCATGAGGGCATGGAAACAATTCAAGGGGAGAGTATTGTTAGGAAGCTATGCTAAGTAATAGTAATAATAATAATAAGTTGCTTAGTTGCAATTTATGTCTTGGAGAGTACTTCATTTTTAGTAGTTCTAGAATGTACTAGCCTTGAGCCCTATATAAAGGAGGAGGATTATTGAGTATTGAAATAAAATTCTGGAATCTGTTTCTCATCTCTCTCTCTCTCTCTAAAATCTCTCTCTAATCTCTTTCTAGTTTCTCTCTCTATAACTAACTCTACCTTTGTTTCTCTCTCTATTCCTACTCTACCTTTGTTTCTCTCTATTCCTTTGCAATTTACCAGAAAAGCATAAAAATACAATCAGGATCATCACTGATCCTGACACTTTGATGCACATGGTACAGAAAGCTCTAATCAATTATATACGACTCTCCAAACTGGGTTCTAGATGCATAAACTGTTTAAGGAATTTACTAGTGCAGTTAATTTAATCAGTAATTGGATATCAATTCTTTCCCTCCCTTTCCAGTAAGTAATATACAAGCACAGTATCCAATCAGGACTTGACCCAGCATCATCCAATTTGAGAGTAGCAGAGACCCCAACTAGCCCAAGGCTCACGCTCACAGACGGTTGTAAGTTATTACTTCAACGAACCTAACATAACTAAACTTTATTTAGCTGGTAAAGACAAATAACTTATGAACTTTATCAATTATTATTTTAATTTCTGGAAGCTTTTTATGGTGTAGACATTAAAAGCTGTAAGTGTATAACAAAGCAGTTAAGGCATTACTGACAAAGAAAGGCAAAAGTACACAAGGGCTCACTTCTTCCCTTCAACATCAATTCCGTGAACCAGGAACTCATCAGCATAAGTGGAAAGAAAATCTAACACATTTTCATCAAGATATACATCACTGAACTTCTGCCACCTATCAGTGACAACTGCATATTTCCCCTCCTGACATCAGATACTCAAGTCAATAACATATACTCCCTCCGTTCCAAAATATAAGAGCAAAAAGATTTGTTATTTTGTTCCAAAATATAAAAGCAAAATGAATTTTAGAACACAACTTTACATTTGATTATTTTTCACATGTATCTTTCTCTACACACTCTCTCTCAAAGATCTTTCTAAAATAGCTCAAGACTTATCACAGCATTTCTCACTATGTAATCTTTCTGTGCGATTATTGGAACTTATTTTGCTCTTATAATAATCTTTCTAAACAGCATTTGTTAAAAAATATCCCAACATGAATATAAATAAAAATCCACATGCCACATGAGTAACATATAAATAGTGACATGTAGCGACTTTTGACTTAAATAAACAAATATTTTTCTTAATATTGAAATTTTTCGTAAAATGCTCTTATATTTTGAAACGGATGGAGCATTTTTTTTAGTACTTTGAAAATATAATGTATAAAATCATTTTCGGCATGAAGAAAAATTCTTGTTGAACAAATCCCAGAAAGAAGACTAAAAGATATTTTTGACCTTGTTTTTTACCACTTTTAGAAATTGAACCTTACAAAAAAAACTTTTTCAAATCGAACCCTAATGTTCATACATTTTTAGAAATTAAACCTTCCGGTGAATTAAAATCTAATTTTAGGCGGGAAATTCAAAATTTAACGGTAGTGTGAATTTTTAGAGGGGCATATTCGTCTTTTGAGGGCTTTTTTTTTTAATATCAGTATTCCTCTTAAATAAATTCATTATATATATTTTGAATATGCCCCTCTAAAAATTCACACTACCGTTAAATTTTGAATTTTCCGGCCAAAATTAGACTTTAACTCACCGGAATGTTCAATTTCTAAAAATGTATGAATATTGAGGTTCGATTTGAAATAGTTTTTTTTGTCATGGTTCAATGTCTAAAAGTGGTTAAAACACAAGGTCAAAAATACCTTTTAGCGCAGAAAGAATAACATATGGATTGGACAGATGGAAAATATTTTAATCTGACTTTTCCCCTTGTGCTAAAGAATTATAACAGTTAAATGTTTTCCTGACAAGAAAGGAAGGACAAGCGAAAAATTTATAAAACAAGAGCGCCTTCAGGGATAAAGAAATCATCACACTACATGGACATTATTTTCACCAGATCCAATACTTCTGAACATTACATAATATATGTTCCATAATAATTAGAACAGCTGTACCTTCTTCCTGCAACAAAGATCCAATACCAGCCTCTGTTTTCCAACAAGCTCAACAAGTTCTTCTAGCCTCCAAAGGTCCATTTGTCCATTACTGAATACATACTGCAAAGAAATTGAGAACATAATACTAATGATTTCAGGTGAAATGTTTTACTATAGAGGGTCCTACATTTATACAGCAATAAAGTAATTAAGATCAGAATCTTCATAAAATGAAAATCTACAACTCCCACTACATTTTTTCCTCACATTTTGTATTCTAATTTATGAGGAAAGAGACTAGTCCAACTTGTCCAAACCAATGACCAAGTCATATCACCTTTTATTATAACAACTATGTTGCAACTGTGAGGTCCACCAGAAATCCATCTTGAAGACCGCCCATGAGTACCAAACCACTAACCCACTACAGGTCTTTCCAAAACTACGGATATTGGAGGTAGTCATGGAAGCGGAAGTAGCCCTCAATACCCAAATGCATGATGTGGGATGCGCGCATTTCCGAACTAGGTTCTACTTAATTTTTTCTGACATGCACTCGTTTTCCATGATATGTACTCTTTTAAGTATATGATAAAGGAAACATACTGAGGTGATAATGACATGGCTAGCTCCTTCCTCGATGTAGCTCATAACATTGCTGGAATTGATACCACCTCCAACTTGCAAACCACCTAGATGTTATTGTCCTCGCACCAAGTTCAGCAAAGGAAAAATCTGTAAGTTAGAGAAATACTATCAACACCTGAGATTCAAGGTTATATTGTACAGGAAATTCTCTGGAATTATTCCATAGCAAAAATAGATAAAGACCTTGGGTGTTTGTGGAAGATAATTTGAATTAGTCTCTCTATTCCAATTAACTGCAGGTACAAATAGTTAAATAATGTAGGAAGTATTTAGACAAAGATACTTAGACGTTGCCCCCTTTTGATTTATATCTCAATAGATTTACTATATCAAAATAATACACAAGCCGAAAAAAATAAAAAAAGGAAAAAAGGTATATTATAATTAGCGTTTAAGATGAACATAAAGTAAAGCTGCTTCTTGAAGTATCAATGCCAAGCCAAAAAATATTTTCTCATAATAAAACGTCGAGAGAGCAGATGAGAAATGTAGTGGTCCCGAATATTTAACTGGGCATATTTAGCAAACCTAAGTGCATCAACCACCGTCACATAGAAATACTCAAAGACAGAAAAATCCTAGTCAGAAGATACTTTGTTTGCATCAAAATAAATATTTTATAGAATTTCCTTTATTATATTTCAAAATAAAGATAAATATAATAAAGGCCAAAAGAATATACATGTATTGATATGACCGTATCAACTTCCACCAAGCACAAGTTGTCTACTGAGAACAATAAAATCAAAATCTAGCAATTCTCACTCATTGTATTTTATCTTGAAAGGCACTCCCACATCAAAGCAAACATGGCACATAGATGCAGAAAAAGTATATCAGATGAGGAGACAAATATGGCATGAATGCATGATAATAGCATCTACCCTACCAGGATACGCATGCAATGCTTCAACTGCTGCTGAGTTGCTAAAAGGGTCAGCTCCCAGCATAATTACATGACCACCTTGGAGTCCATCTTCTTTGTATAGAGCTGCATATTCTGCTGCGGACTTATCTGATTCAAAATTAGTTATAAGATTTATGTCTACATCCTTTGAATCACGAAGGGTGGACCCTACAATTTGCTTCACTTTCCCCTGACAACATATGAAAGAAAAGCATAAATTAATCATCAAGTACAATATAATAATCATAGGGACCCCCGCATCAACAAAAAATTATATGGTGAAATCAGAACTTCATCACAATTGATTGATGATCCTAATCATGATTAAGAAGGAAAAAGTGAGCGAAACGGCTAAGCTTCATCGGAATTTGTGAACATTAACATTCAAAAATAAGACAAAATAAAGTATCAAGTGCAATCATTTTTTATGCAAGCATTGTTTCAGCCAAGTTCACATATATACCTTAGCATTATCATAAACATGTGCAAATAACAGCCTCATGCCTCATGTTAAATATAAAGACTGCAACTATATTCAGAAGTACAACTAAAAATCAAAAAAAAAAAAAAAAATATCCTGATAAACTAACACATTACATTCCCATACATGGTCTCCCACCCCATCAGCTCTGAAAAAGTTATATGTAGTAACAATCAAATCAATTTATGGATAGTCGTTGATTTCCTGTTCACAACAATTCCACTCTTGCCCATTAATATAAATTTAAAAATATGTTAATATAACATTATTATATGCCTATAAAAAGATGCAAGTATGTGTAAGAGGGATGCAAATGCGAACAACAATGTGCAGCAATACTTGAGATGGAATTGTAAGTAAGCATACCGGAAACCGCAAAGGCAATGTGGTAACACATTTCTTCTTTCTGCCACAAATGAAATTTGCAGAACTCAGATTTTGGTGTGAACTGAGTTCTGGCACTGTTGAGTTGGCTTGGAGACTCTGAATTTTTATTTTCTCCAAGTCTTGGGTGAAACCTGTAAAAAACCGTTAGGTTGCTTCTGCGTACTGTGTCGAAATTGCATTAATCACCTCACAATGAGTAATGTTCTAAAAATCACTAGGCTGACCAAGACGACACTCCGGCTCCAAAAAGTAACAAACAAAAAATGATCTACCCTAGTCCTAGAAGCTGTCAATATGATATTTACTTACATATATCAATGCTTAAAACCATTTTTTTTTCTATGAAACATTTCATCGAACACCTTCTAAGCAGCTATTTAAACGACTAGATAAGACTAGTCGGACAAAACTCTCACATCTATCAATGCTTTCTTTTAAGCATTTCGTCGAACAGCTTCTAAGCCACTACTAACACTAGTTAAACAATACTATTTAGAAAATGAGCATGTCATCGAGATTGATTCAAGATAATCAAAAGCAAGTGAACGGTTAATGAAGATTAGTAACCTGATTGAATATTGTGAGATTGTTGGGTTAATCGATGGTAACAATTGAGAGAGCAAGGAAAGCTATGAGTTCATTTGTATTCTTCTCTACAGAACAGTTTTCTCTATCCCCGTTTCGTATCTTTTTAGATAATTTCCATTAAATAATTTTTAAAATTGGATATAATTTATTCATGACTAGTACGCAGATAAATTTTTATTTTAAGATCGTGGAAAAATATTTTGTGGAATATATATTTTTTTGGTATGTTAGAAAAAAATGTAGATAACATTAAATTATTTTTCAAACAACGGATTTTTTTAATTTTATTTTAGAAATAAGTTATTTTTCGAAAAATAATCATTATTGTCTTATTCTTTCATAATATTTTTATGTTATGACTCTTTTCATTTTTTATTTATTTTTATTTTTAAATTAAATACATTTAATTATGTTTTCGTAATATATAAATAATTTTGTGATTTTTTTCACATTAAATTATATACTTATTTTCCCAAAAATTTAAATTTTTTTATTGTTAAAGATCTTAAAATTTACTATTTTATTAATTTCATCCTGCAACATGTGACCATTCTCACTGCCAGAGCATAGTTAAGTTTATGCTTGCAAAGCAAAGCCAAGTTTTTATTGTAGGAATTTAATTTTATCACATTAAAAAGTTAAAAATATATTTATAATAAACTAATTGCTAAATTTATTTTGACCACAAAATATAAAAATCTAGTTTCTATTTGATAACCAAACATAAAAAAATAAGGTATTTTCTAGAAAATATTTTTTGAAAAATATTTTTTCTATATCAAATAAAGCTTAAGTGTAATAAAAAAAATTGCGGTAATCATAATTAATCATTTCATTAAGATTTACAGCTATGAAAGATCGATTAAATTTAATTATCCCTTAAGGATTAAATCTTGAATTAAGCCTATAATAATAAGAAGAAGCTTATGTGTATTTACTCAAAAAAAAATAAGAAAATCAAATAGAATAGATTTTTTTTCTTTTTCATGATATAATATCAACTGTTATATAAAATAAAATAAAAATATCATCTTTGGCACCTTAATAACTTTTACCATACTGTTAGAAGTTTTTAATTTGGAGTCTTAAATTTGTTTTAAATACATAATTTTAATACATAAGTTGATCGATTTTATTGTAAGTTCTAATAAAGCATAACTCGTGTTCTAAAACTCATTAGGCGGATTTACCCGGTAGAAGGAGTACGTAACACCTAGTGCAAGTTTTCGAGTGTTAATTGTTATCATTTTTAAGTACTCGGCGATTACTTAAAAATTTATCAACTCATTAAAGTGGTGCCCAAAAGGAGTTCCAGAATAGTGAGCATAAATATGTATATTGTAGTTATTGAAAAAAATAATTAAACTCCAATTTGTGACCGCTAAAACAAAATAAAAGAATAGTCGAGCAAGAAGGGAACAAGGCCCAAAATTTGAGCAAAATACCAAAATCTATCCACAATGTAATGTAATCCATTCTTTTGAGCTGCTTGTAGAACGCTTAATTTCACCTAAGCTTGCAATGATGACCATGCCATAGTTAACTAACACTACCGGTAAATAAGTATGAGAATTCCAACGTGGAAACATTAACTTAATTACGAGAAAAATATCGATACGTTACATAATTTTGGTATAATTAATATTTTTTTACATAATTTTGGTATAATTAATATTTTTTTTAAAAAAGATATTATTTTCTTATATATTTTTAACAAACAAGTGAAAATATATCATTTTCGCATAACATACTTCCACAAAATATTTTAGAAATATATATATATATATATATATATATATATATATATATATTAACAAATTTAGCTAAGTTTAAATCGTAATAAGAGTTAAGTGGATCTCGTCGACGAAGAAAATTTAGACAATAAAAGATTAATCAAACGAAGATATCCAATCAATCAAAACGGTTGAATACTATATGACATGTATTAATCTAGCCTAAGCGAAGATTAATATTCTTATTTTGAATTTTGGACACAAAACTTGAAACATTTGCAAAATGAGAAAAATAAAATAATAATGAAATTACATTTTCCTAAATTCTTTAGAGAAAAAAAAAACAGAAAGACATGCAGAAACATCAAAATGATTGATTAAAAATGTATTAAAATTATTAAAAAATACTTTTAGTAAATATATTTAAAAATATAGTAAAAGATAACATTACAAATTACAAATGCATTGAATCTCCAAAGGCCGAATGTAAAAGCCAAACACAAACTGGTCCATAAAACTATATATGGAGGGAGAGATTGTTAGTTTGTTACGTTCTTTACACAAGAATCTCAAAATCCTTCCTCTCTCTCTTTCGCACAAACAACATGCTTACATACATGGACGTCGATCAATCCAAAATCAATAGCAATAAGAACAATTGCACCACCACAAACAACAGCAATGGCGGCGGCGGTGTTGGGATGGGCGGGAAATTGGAGACGAGCAGATCAGATAGAAAGGTTTGGCTCATGAAATGCCCTCCCATGGTTTCTCGCTCTTTACACTCTCCTCTCTCTTCTTCTTCTTCTTCTCCAGGTGGTGGGCCCTCTGCCAAGGTCATTGTCACCATTGACCCTCTTCTCCCTAGTGACATTGATACTCAGGTATCAATCAACCCTTCCATAATCTCTCTCCCCAGTCCCCTCTCTAGAGAATTGTACATAGTCACTGGGTTTTTTATGTATGTAATGCATACTTGGATGCAGGACCTACTCTTCTAGCTCCTATTAATCTTTCTATTCTATTTACTATATCAAACATATGTAAATGTAAAGATTTTAAATTTACCATGAAATTAAAGCAATCTTAAAACATGCAATTGCTTAATTTCAAGTATTAGAGCTTCAACGCTTACATAAAATGGGGGAGGACTGATTCCACCAAGGTGGGGCCTAGACATGCAGAAAAATGATTTTTTTTTTTTGTCATTGTCATATTCAAAGTAAAATAAGTACTATCAAGTCATTTATACTATATTATTTTCTAGATAAAAGTTATAGATTTATGTTTCTAAAAATAAAGTTTTCTTTAAAAGTCATTGCTTTGAAATGTATATCTATCTATGTTATAAAAAATAAATTAAAAAATTAATAACTAAAAAGAAATATATTTTCAAGATTAATGCAGTCAGCCAATTGTTGAGGAAAACTTGGGTAATATGGAGTTGCTTTTTGCCTTATTAAAGATTTTACTTTCATGTTTTATACAAGGACTCACCACTTTGTTTAGATGCAAGCTTAAGAAACTTGAATAGTTTGTCCTGGTACTTGATGAGATGCACCTTCATTTGAAAACACACTCTGAGTTATCGACATACTAAAATGATAGATATGTCTGTTCTTATGGAAATTGTCGGTATGCAGATTTGGTCATTGTCTTGTTCATGTTTCCCAATTGAGGAGTCTGGTCATTCACTTTTGTAATTAAGTTGAGCCCAGTGCACCTTGGGCTTTGAAGTTCCTTTCTATCTAGATTCTAGACTATCTAGTTGAACCCCATATATAACATAGCTCAAATGACTGGTGTAGCATTTCAAACTTCAATTCCATACTGCAAGCAGTTTTGGAGAAGTTTCTGTATGGATTTATGGTACTTGTCTGCATAGAAGTTTCGTAAGAAGGAAAAAGTAGATTTGTTTTTCTTGTATGTATACTCTGTACATGGGATGGTCCTTCCTTTCAGGTGCCTTTAATTACTTGTCAGAATGGATAATTAACAGATGAACATATTTTTTGTGATATTCCTAATTTTACTGATAAAAGGAAAGTTTTTTTTTAATTCCACTGTATTGTTTATTTTCACATAACAAATTTCTCAGGTTGTGGAGAAACATTGGCTTTTTTCCTCTGCACAGCCTTTACTATCAATATTTATTCTTCCAATTTACATACATTGTTTACATGATGCTCAGTTTACTATGGAGTTGGCTGGCACTGAATCTGGCAATGTACCTAAGGTTTACTCCATGGACATGTCTACAGATTTTGTTCCAATGTCTGTGTTCGCGGAGTCATCTCAAGGTGAGTACTTCACATATTCTAGGCGCTTAGTTACTTTCAACTGAACTTCACACATAAAAACCGACTACTAACTCCATCTTTCCACTATTCCTATAATCATTATCTGCCACTAATGATTTATAATAAAAATTACTCGCACAAATGCCAACCACCAACTAATTAATTTGTTCTGATGCCAATTAGCAATTCTTTTAAGTTTGCCAATGCTATTATTAAAATGAACACAGCCAACAAAAATAACTCAAAAAGGAATATTCAGTATTTACTTGAAAGTGAGACCAATGCTAGATTCAAACTCGAAATCGTAGATTATGCGTCAATCTTTAGTCATCCAATATTAGTATTAGTTTTGTGTTACTATCTCGAGATTTCAGCAAGTTTTAAGAAAAGTGTAGTTGCATATTAATCTGTGGAAATTAGAGATTTCGAGTAGTTGAAGCATCCCACACTTCAACCGTACGTAGAGTGCTTAATGAGACATAAAGGCCTTCGCAGGGGTATGATGCTCGAAACTGCCTGTCACACACTCTAATATATGGTACCATATCTGCAATAACAACTGTCGTTGTTATTCACATCTCAAGGGAGACAGATAACTATCATGGCACGCCAAACCCTACCACACAACCATGTTTTAATACCATTGTTAATTTGTTATGAAGGCTTGAATATATATTTGAATTTTATTTTACGATTGATGTCCGTATTTGGAGTTAATCTTATAAGATCTATCTAGAATTTGACTGATAATTCTTTTGTATTTTAGGAAAGCTTTCTGTGGAGGGGAAAATATATCACAAATTTGACATGAAGCCTCATAATGAAAATATTGAGGACTATGGAAGACTCTGTCGTGAACGGACAAACAAATATTCAACTAAAAGTAGACAGATACAGGTTCTGTCATAACTTCACATACCTGTTTATTACAAATTATGGACCCAACAGTGATTTTCTTAATTTCATTCCGTCCCTTGTTCAGGTGATTAGTCATGAGAACGGTTTACCTGTAAGGCCTTTGCTGTTTGTTGATACAAAGAATAATGTATTCAATGTATGTAGTTCTGCCTCCTTTTCCTTTTACAATTCATTAGTGTTTCCTTCTTTTCTTTTATGACTTTCTATCTAATTAATGCATATGACCACCAAGCTATCACATATTACATTTGTTCCAAAATTAGAGATATCTTAAAAAAAAAACAACGGTTTTTAGAAATAGATGTTTGATTACAATTTTTAGATAAATATAAAGTCTTTTTAAAACAATTTTTCTTAGAAATTGTATAGAATTTCATCTATATTTATAATGAAACGATAAACTAAGAATATCACGGTATTTTAAGTATTAAAATAAAAATTTATCTCTAATTTTGGAATGTACTAAAACAGAATAACCATTTTTAATTTTGGAATGAGATAATATAAAGTATCTACTCTTTTTAATAGGACAAGAAGAAAGTGCAAACAAAGGGTTCGGATATGAAAAGAACAAGAAAGGATCGTGGAGAGGTGGAAGAAATTATGTTTAAGCTCTTTGAGAGGCAATCAAATTGGACTTTGAAACAACTGCTGCATGAGACGAACCAACCTGAAGTACGTTATGCAGTACTGATCCCTCCATCTTGGCCTGTGCATAATTCCATTTTAGTACTTTCTACTTCCTCGGTTTTAAGCTTTATGGCTCCAAGGGGTCTGCATACTTGATTAACAGGTTCCCTAGCTTCAAACTTTAACATTAATACGTATGGTATATCAGGTTTAAGTTCTTAAATCATTACAAAAATAGGAGCATTTCCTAGAAGTTGACTTATTAGGAGAGTGAAAAAGTAGTCTGATTTGAATATTCTTTCTTGGGGATCATTGAACTGTACAAGATGTGCTCCTTCAATAATAAATCATTATACTCAACAAACGCACTTATCACATAAATACAGACTAATTATAGAACAAGAAAACTTTCTAGGCAGATGGTTAGGACGTTCCTAGACCTAATTGACCCTCCACTGTTTCGATATGACCATTTTTTGACTTTTTTCCTCACTATTTGAAAGAAACAAATAATTTTTTTTAATAACTTTAATAAACACATATAATTTTGTTTTTTTTTTTTTTTTCAGTTTTCAGATTTTTCTTAACATCGAGTTTTGGAGCCAATTTGACTAATTTCACTATATCTCGTGATTAGCTTCTTTAAGTTAATGATATGATGCTTTTGTTACTTTTATAATAAAAAGTTCTAAAATCGTTATATCTAAATAGTAAAAGAATATGTTCTATATAGTTATATATGGTGTTTGGTGTAATAGGCAAGTACTCACTTGTTGAATGTTAGATCATGAATTCAAGTCACAACATAAATATTTTTTGATAAATAAGGGTAAGTTTGCATACATCTGGTATTTACTATTAGCGAGAGTCTTGTGCACTTGTACTACCTTTTTTATTTTTAATATGTAGTATAAATATAAAAATAAACCCTAGGGACTGCATAGGTTAGCCAACATATTTTTAACCCAATATATAGGGAGTAATCCATAGCACTATGCATTAAATATGGAAGAAATTCTATTAGATAACACTTAAAATCAGGGTTGTCCTTGGCCTGGATGAATGATCACACATGAGTTGGTTGCAAAATAACGAAATGCACGCCCGCCCAACCGGTGCTACAGGCGTAGAAAAATGAAATCTTGTAAATTTAGATGCATACAAGTGATTTTACCACTAGGAAAGATCAGCTTGTCAATTTTTTTGCTCTCTTTGGTTGAAGTTTAGATTTTTGTATCGTAGTACGAAGTTCAAGGTTGATTTATTTGTATCCCCTTATTATGCTACTCCTTCCATTCCAAATTATAAGAATACTTTTCTTTGTAAATTACAAAAACAAGTGCTCCTATAATTTGAAATGGAAATATTATATTGTAAGAGTTTATCATGTAGCATGCCTTTATGAATAGACATCTAACTTAGTATTTCAACAGCAATTTCTAAAAGACATATTGAAACACTTGTGCTTCTACAACAACAAGGGAGCCAATAATGGAAGCTATGAATTGAAGCCTGAATACAGGAAATTCACCGAGGAACTCGAATCTGAATAATTTGTATTCATCTTGACAAAGACCTCGCCTACTAGTCTTGTTTTTTTGTTGCTTACATTTTATTTAATCTCATGTTCATTATGCAAAGAACATATTCTTGTGTTATGGCCTTAAGCTAGAAAGCATCCCTTCTGCCCTTGAAACTAATCTTTGTTTTGAGATCACCTTGACATAATAATGATCTTTGTAGTCATTTTTTCTTTGTGAACAAATATTTGCAATGTCATTCAATCAAATCATTGTTCACCATTATGTAGAATGAATCACTCTCTCTCTCTCTCTCTCTCTCTCTCTCTCTCTCTCTCTCTCTCTCTCACACACACACACACACACACACACACACACACATACACAGAGACACACAGAGACGCAAAAATTGATCCATAGACCCCAGTGGTTATGGATTATGTAGCCACGTAATCTATAGTCATTTATTACACTGTCAGATAACTTGTATTTAAGTTTTTTTGATACTATTTGGCATATAGAGTTCTTGAGGGAATTCAAACATTATTGGCTAAGGGTTTCTCCATCCCATATAGGGTATCATGCTCCCTCTGGGACTGTAACCCTTGGAAGAGAGTTAATATTTGAAATTTTCACTATCCAATCTTGTAGTGGACGACGAGAGATCTGGTGGCTACACAAAGTATGTAAGCATCTGTATCCATAGATCAAGGCCATGTGCAAATTAAAACTTCTACCAAAGGGCTAATTCATTTGATCAAACTTCACTCAAAAATAAAATCAAGTAATATTACCTAATTTGAGACAATATAATAAATTCTTCATCGTTTCAAACTGTTAGCTAGTAATACTTGATTTTCTTTTTTGTGTAACCTCAGATCAAATGAATCAGCCATTTAGTAGAATTTTCAATTCACGAGTGGGTATCACTCCTCCAGTGATTCCACAAGAGATTACAATTTTGATTTTTGAAATAAATTAGTGAAAGTTTAAATACATCTAAGTTTTGAGAATAATAATTTTTATTATTAGTAGTGTTTTTTAGATAGAAATGAGAAAACTATATGTGATT
>JAUMHB010046595.1:0-17394 GCA_032359685.1 Pittosporum tobira
AATCTCTCTTGTAATTAGGAGAATACTCAATCTCTCTATTTTGATCTCTAAGGAAAAACTTATGTTTTTCTCTCTTGAGAACACTAGGAGATTCTAGTGAGAAGAAGAATGAATTGTATGGGATGATCTCTAAAACCAAAGGATGTCTTCCATTATATAGCCTTGGAAGGAGCCTTAAGTTTTCTAGTTTTCCAATGTGGGACGAAAACAACTTCACAAAAAACAAATTCCCAAACATTCGATGTGGGATATGAACCAAAACTAATAAAAGAGACTTCACTCATTCACATTTTATTTTATTTTTTGGTGCAAGATTTGATTGATTAACTAATGCTCGTTAAGAATACCAAATATCCATTCTTCGCAAATTTGGAACAGTGAACCAGAAACCATATGCCAAAATTTGTGGTGACGAGAGGTGTCTGCAGTCGTTGTTAGAGACCAGCACGTGCTTTTTTCCATTGACCTCACCAGGAAAAGCTTGAAGCGTTTGTCTACAATGGTATATATAGGCTTGTACGTACACGTGTCTGTAAATATTCTGAAATATTGCTTAATTAATTTATTTCTCCTCCATCGCAACTAGTAGTATCTCATTTACTCCATAAATCTAACAATCGAGTTAAGATAAAAACACAAAAAACTTATCTTAAATATAATGAGTTACAGATTCTAAACCTGACATTTTTTTTTTGGGCTATCATTATTAAATTAATATAAGATTTCTTTTGTGAAAGAAATGAGATTTTTTTTTTTCGATGTTTTGTGAAAAATTGAGTAATAACATCAAAGAATGGAATGATAAATGAACTAAGCTTGTCGCTTGCCCAATATATACAGTAATGGTCGTTTCTCTACCAACTGTTGTTGTCACTCTTTAAGGTTTGCATGGGCCATGCATGATCAAATCATTGCAATGGGCAGTAGCAACCCCCCCCGCCCTCTCTCTCTCTAGGTATCGATTCAACTGTATCTTGTTCAACATCAACGGCTCAAGCCGTGAGCAGCCACACATTCGTTGGCCTACTCTCTAAAAATAGAAACTCTTTGTTTGTACGTCTTTATTTATTTATTTATTTATTTCTTTTCTCTATTTAGCCGTGTACTACATATTTCGGAGATAGAAAAAATACTGTTAAAAATAAATATTATCTTTCTGAAAAGTTTAATAATATAAATTGTCTAAATTATTCTTACTTTATCAAATATGGCTCACCACTTCAATCACTATATCTATATTTAAAACTATAAATATCAATATTATACCATACCACTTTAATTACTACTTCACTATCTAAATTATAATATCACTACTTCAATCACTATTCTCTTATTTAAAATTATAATATTAAATATATTTTTTAAATTTAGTAAAAAATTAAAACTATTACACATTTTGGGCCGGATGGAGTAATCTTTTCTCACTTTTTTCTAGACAAATTTGTTGTAATTGAAATCAAAACAGGAGGACAGACTTTGTTCAACTTTGACAACATATGAAAACCATAAATGTGGTCATATAAAACACACGAGCATATATTATTTGATTTTAAAATTTTCAGATTTAATGTATAATTGTGGTGTGAAGTGAAATTATATATTTTCTTCATTAAATATTTTATTTAATTTTTTTGAGTAAACAGTTATAATGGTTCCACCATATTTGGAAAGATACTATTACAACCACCCAATTTAAAAACTCCGCGCACTATGTATGAGAGGTCCAAATTTGAAATCTCTCGCAGGTAAAAATTCATAGGGCTTCAGTATTAACCATTGAGTTAAAACCTCATTGGCGTCTTATTTCAATTAAGATAAATAAAAAATATATATATATTAGTTTCATCTTACTTCACAACCTTAGGCGTTTAAATGTCAAGTTTAATTTTAGCTTTCCATGGTTATATGAAAAATGATAAAAAACCATAAATGATAATCTGAATTTTGTCTATTTTTATTTGGAAGTGTATAAAAATTAAAAGTATATCCTCTGACTGGAAAATTATATGGGGGAAAAGAGACTAGCATACATAAGTATGGATTGTAGGAGAGAAAAAGTCTCCCATCTGCTCTTTTCCTCGTCATACCAACTCCATGATCAAATTCTTCAAAGTTTCCTATTATCAAAAACAATTTCAGCTCTATGAAAATTATAGGTGGGAAAAGAAAATAGCATCCGTATGTTTGGATTGTGGGAGAGAAAGTCACGCATCTCTTCTCTTTTCCTCATTAACTCCATGGTAAAATTCTTCAAAGTTTTCTACTATCAAAAACAATTTCAGCTCTAAATCTATTTCTCATGTATGTACTTAATCATTTTAACAGAAAAAAAAAATGTTAATTTGACATACAATGGGTGTCCATTTCGGAATAGTGTAAACTTTAGAAACGGATTAAATAGGAATTCTCCGTGCACTTTCTTGGATTTTAATGCTGTCGATTTAGAGTCATGCCCAATATGTTGGATGCATATGTTCAATATGTTCACTCTCTCCGCTTATTTAATAAGCAGAGTTCTTATTTTATTTTTTTAAATGAAATTTTTTGTCAATTATTATTATTGGCTCAATAATACGAGTTTTGTCTCTTTTATCATAAAGAATATCTGGCGCATTACAAATATATCAAAACGGAAGCGCACAACAAAACAAATATTTTCAAAATAAAATAAAATCTTTTCATAATATAATTTCAATAAAATATTATATCTCAAATATTTATAGCATAAAAACCTGAGCAGTCCAAAAATCCACCACTAGCATTCATGTGGCTACATAACATACTAGTAGAGTCTAAAATCTCCCTTTCATTGGTCATCCAAATGAAAGGGTCCAAAAATACAAAAAGTAGTGGCATGTCCAATACCATCCTACCAAACTGTTTAAATTCGATGGGTCATGACCACTAGTCCCAACCGCTCATCCTGGATTAGCCCAGCAACCTGTAGCACCGTCACTGGTAGTGATGTCTTAGCTCAGTTGTATCCGAATTATAAATTTTCAAAATTCGATAGTTCAAATGTTCAATAGTTTGATAATTCAATAATAAATCAATATATCAAACATCAATAATAAATCAATATCTCAAACATCAAAGTAAATCAATATCTCAATTATCAAATCATTTAGAAATAAACAAATTTTCAAAGGAATGTACCTGATAATCAAACTCACTCACATACGCTTGAATCCATAAATTCTCATATTCAAAAGTCCAACTGTATCAACTAAATCCTTAATCACGACCTACAAGATTCACCATAATCACTTTATAGATCAAAAAATAATTCTAAACAACCTAAATGTTCATTTAAACTTTAAATAATCAACTTCAATCTGCAGACACTATAACCCCAAATGTGTCCAAATATTCTTAAGACATCAGCCCAATAATATGATTATATTACTATAATCTTAAATAAATTTTATAAATATGAAAACATCATCAGAAACTATATTTCAAGAATTCCAATTTAGCCACAAAAACGACTCAAATTGGATTTAAAATTAAAAAATTATCAAAGTTCGAAAATATTATAGGTTTTAAAAAAAATATCCTTTTCAAAATTCTGGGGTATTACAATATATTATGAAATTATGATGGTTTTTATGATATTGAAAACCTGATTAATTTCAAATTAATATCTTTATAAACATGGTAGAAGCATTGCACTCCACACGGTTTGTAAAAGGGCATTCTTTTTCTTCTTTTATGAAAAAGTTGTTTACTAAATCTAGAGTTACTAAGAAAACAAATTTTCATTATGAAATATTGATTGAACGAGTACAATCAAATTGTTATCAATTAACAACATAGCAAAATAAAATAAATTGAAAATTGAAAAACAATCACATAAGAATACAAGAATCTTACGTTGAAACACTAATAGAGAGAAAACTACAGTGACCACAATATCACTAAATTCTGAAAAGATTATAAAAATAGTACATGTCTATTTCCTCGTATACTGAACATAAGGAAAATTCTTAATCAACCGAAAATACAAAATTATTCTTAAAAGATCCACAAGAGAAAAAACATCAAATTCAAACATAAATAAAATTTGGCCCAAAGGTAAGAGCGTTTACACAGTATAAACTCTATCCAACACAAATGGATACTCTAACTTGTAATTACGAAATATTTATGGTTCCATAATGAGTTGTTAACAAAGTCCTCCTGTTTTGATTTCAAGTAATAACAAATAGATGAGTTCCAGAGTTTCACAAATGTTGTGGGTTCGAAACAAATAAAGAAAGAAGGTATCCTATACGAAGTCATGCTAAAGCGTGGGAAATTTCACCGGCTCCCTCATTTCTCTCTCATTTTTCCTCGACTTATATTATCATTATCATTTTCTTCTACTTTATTTGTCTATATATTAATTGGATTAAATGCTCTAATATTCTTGAATTAATATCAAGTTATAATATTATCATTGAATTACAAAAAAAAAAGTTATAATTAACTCATTAAATTGTATTTTTATTAAAGACTATCATTAAATTAACTTACTTTTTAGCAAAGAACGGGAAATACCATCACTTCTCGAAGATAGGAATGAGGATATTGATCATCTGAAAGGAAGGGTTTTTTTTCTTTTTTTTTTTTTGCCTGCAGTGGATTTAAGGTGAGTTTTTTCTTAAAATTTGTAGTAAATTTGTTCCCCATCTCTCCTTCAAAACATGGAAAGTTTTCATCTGCAAGAATTACATGTGAGTTATGACTAATGAGAATTGGTGAATGAAGAACTGTATTATTCTGAAAGAAGTGTGAATATGCTGATGAAGAAAGAAAATTCAAGCCTAAGCAAAGAGACAAGTTGAGAAATTATAGAGCCATTTAATAATCTTATGGGGGTTTCCTTGTTTAGATGAACATGTACTAGAAAATACTGAGTTGTGTTTAATTTGTTTTGGAATAAGTTGAATTGCCTGCTCGGAGATAAATTGTCTATTATTGCGATGGATTTTGTTGGAAAACTGTTTAAAAACTATCAATTCTCTGTTTTGGAATAGTGGTGCGTAGGATATAAAAAAGTGATTTTCTGGGTTGTGTAATGGAATAAATATTTTCTAAATTTTTCAAACATGTGCTTATAATATGACTACGTGTGTGCACGCACGCACACGCGCGCGCATGAGAAAGAGAGAGAGAGAGAGAGAGAGAGAGATGGCAACGTGACCATATTGTGCGATTAATACATATAGCAAAACACACTGCGATTCTTATAGACCCGCCTATGATGTGTCGGATTATTTATGATGTGCATGTTTTGATAATGTGATCGGAGCTTTCGGGTGCTCCGACCTCATTTGAAAATCTAGTCTGTGTAGGTCGTTTTCTTTCCAGATTTTAGTTCGCAAATGCAATTTATTAGGTAACGTAATGCATCAACAATGATGTAGGGCGATTAGTTTGGCTTTTCCTTTAACGAGAAAGAAACCGGATCAAGTATCCAAGTAATTATCAAATTAAAATCTAATGTATAGATTAGTCATTAAATTATTTTTTATATAATTCTCTCCTTAAATTTTAATTTTTTACAAGATATAAAAAAAATCATTAAATTTGTTAACACTTTTAACTGAAAATCCATATGGCATGACATAGCAACTATGATGCAACATGGTATTATTATCCATTATCATTAACCCATTAATTTGTCCAAATCTGAAAATTAGAATATAAATTTTAAAAAAAATAGTTTTCTTGAAAATTTATTTTTTTAAAAACTACTACTTATATATATATATATATATATTAAAAATTATTTTTAAAAACAATTACATAATTTAATATTTCCCATCCTATATCTTTATTTTTTCTCTACTTTCTTCCTGTTGCTTATTTCTTCTTGAAGATTATCGGGTGATACATATGCACACACAATACACTAGAATGCATCACTAGGTCTGTTCCAAATTTTCACTAATAATTTATCAATGGCAAGTATTTCGTCCGAAGAAAATTCTGAGCGTTGCGAAGCTACAGCTTGACCGCAAACGTGAGCAATTAAGTCTGACAGTTGTAGCAGTTTATCTTGCAATCGCTTCGATGCTGAAGCTGCGTCCAGCTTTATGGCTTCATCTCCGTCCGCTCCCCCTAGTTTCACCGGTAATCAAGGTTTTCCGACTCTGTACATGCCGTCGTTGATGTTTTCGATCATTGGCAGCAAGGATGTGGTGGCGTGGGAGGAGAAGACTGAGAAACCTGACACCGAATTGAAGACTCGCTAGAATCTGATTTAGAAGAAACCAACAACTGGAGGATCAATTCAATCCTATTCCTTCTTAGACAGACGAATCTGCAATGGTAGGGGGAGCCAGCTTTGCAAAAGACTATCAAATTTCTGAGAGCACTTGGTTTTGTAGTTTTCCATAAATCTATAAATTAGAGTATCTTGTGCTTGAATTTGAATTTAATTTTGGAATTGGGTGATTGAATAATTGAAAGAAGAATGAAATGTAAGATTTTATTTAATTATTTATAGAAAATTATATGATTAAATAAATTTAATTAAAAAAAGGATGATTAAATAGATAAAATTTCATTTATTTATACAATTGCATACAATAAATATTATGAATTTCTTTTCTTTTTTGTAATTAAGTACTGTAAAATGAAAAATAGTATTAAGAGATTATTAGTAGACTATATATATATATAGTCAAATAATTTCAAGATGTTCTAATATAACTATAATTATATATAGAGAGATACTTTATCAAAGATAAAGTGAGAAAGATGGAGCAAAGATGAAGTAAAAAGTTTGTATGAACTCTTTATTCTTGCATTTTACTTCTAATTTGATGCATCTATTTATAGCACCAAAAGGTGACAAAGCATTAAACGCATTAGCTACAAGATCCACATTTTGTACATACAAAGTAGAAATTTTAGTACCTAGTCTAGGACTAGGTTTTGATAATTGTTTGCAATCATCAATTCACAACACTCCCCCTTAATTGTCAACAATTTGAAAGAGGACAATGTCTCGTTAAAAACTCTTGCTAATAAAACCTAATGGGAAAAATTTAGCCAAAGGAAAAAAGAATGCACATATCTTATATGGTTTGACTATCTCATTAAAAACCTTGTCAAGAAAAATCCAATGGGATAAAACATGAACAAAGGGAAAAAAAGTGTAGTCTCCCCTTCAAAATAATAATATTCAGTGCCTTACTGCAGCAGATTGTTGAGTCGATACATTCCGATCTTTTCTCACAAATTTTCAAATGTCGACGTTAGTAGCGATTTTGTGAATAAATCTGCCATATTTTCAGATGACCGAATTTGTTGCACATCAATATCACTTTTTTTCTGAAGTTCATTAGCATAGAAAAATTTGGATGCAATGTGTTTCGTTTGATCCCCTTTGATGTAGCCACTTCTGAGTTGGCTAATACAAACAGTAGTATCTTCATACATAATTGCGAGATGTCTTTGATTGATGATAACCCGCATGAGCCTTGAATGTTATGAATGATCAATCGCAGCCAAACACATTCCCAGTTTGCTTCATGGATTACAAGAAGCTCTGAGTGATTGGAATAAGTTGTTGTCAATATTTGCTTCATGGATTTCTAAGATATAGATATGCCACAATACGTAAATACGTAACCTGTTTGTGACTTCGATTTGTGTTGATCAAACATGTTTCCAACATATGCATATCTAACTAGTTTTGATGTGAAATTTATTGGATAAAAAAACTCAAATTTGTACTTTCACAGAGGTAGCAAATTATGTGTTTGATCTCCTTCTAATGTCTTCAAGTTGGCTCTAAGCTAAATCTTGTCAATAAATTGACAACAAATGCAATATTAGAATGCGTGTAATTTACAAGGTACATAAGTGCTCCGATTGCACTTAGGTATGGAACTTCAAGTCCAAGAACCTCTTCCTCATCTTCTTTGGGTCAGAATGGATCCTTCTTGGTTTCAAGAGAACGAACCACCATTGGAGAGCTCAATGGTTGAGCTTCATCCATGTAAAAACGCGTAAGAACTTTCTCAGTATATGTAAACTGGTAAATAAAAATTTCGGATGATAAGTATTCCACCTGTATACCAAGATAAAATTTTGTCTTACCAAGATATATCTTTCATTTTGAATTATTTCTTTAAGTATACAGTTGTTCTTGAAAAATCTTCAGGAGTTCCTATAAGATTTAAATCATCTACATATACATCAATGATAATAAATTCACTTTTTGACTTCTTGATAAATACACATGGACATTATTGATTATTTACATATCTATCTTTATCAAGTATTCACTGAGCTTATTGTATCACATATGTCTAGATTGTTTCAATCCATACAATAATATTTGTAACTTGATTGAATACAAGCGACGTTGTTCATGTGATTTAGGCACCTTCAATCCTTCAGGGATTTTTATATAAATTTCACTATCAAGTGATTCATATCGGTATGTTGTCACAACATACATAAAGCGGGTTTCTAAACCCTCCATTGTTGCCATACTCAATAGAAAACGAAAAGTCACTACATCCATTACTGGAGAATATGTTTCATCATAGTCAATGTTGGGTATTTGTGAGAAACCTTGTGCTACAAGTCGTGCCTTGTATCTCACAATCTCATTTTTCTCATTTTGTTTTCGCACAAATACCCATTTATTTCCTACTGGGAATACACCAAGTAGTGTTCGGACTACTGGTCCAAATACTTCTCTTTTTAGCAATGAATCCAATTTTATTTGAATTGCATCTTTTCATTTTAGCCAATCATCTCTTTTCCGACATTCTCTCACACTTTATGATTCTGGATCCATGTCAGATTCCCTGGTGATATCTATTGCCATTGAGAATGCAAATACATCATTAACCATAGTTTTTGTTTTTTTCCAGATTCTCTGGTTATGCACATAATTTACTGATATCTCTTGATTATCAGTTTCATTTACCTCGTCTTGAGGTTGTTCCTTTTCTAGGGGTAATACCTCTCTTGGGGTAACTATTACCTCATGGACAGGTGCCATTGATGTGGCTCTTTGATCTAATTTTCTTTTCCCTTGTACAGTATCTTTTGCACCAATCGGTCTTCCACCCTTCAGATGTGGTTTAGATCCACTTGTTTCTACCAACTCTCTAGGAGTTGATCTTTTATTATGTATTTTTACCCTTGTTGGCGTCTTTTTCACTGATATATGTGATTTTATCACTTGTGTAACATCATTAAATGTGTCTGGTTGTTGTTTCGCAGCATTTTGCAAGAGAATAATTATTTGTACTTCAAGTTCACATTACCTCGTCTGTGGATCAAGGGAATTCAACCCTGAAATACTCTAAGATATTTCAGAGTGTCTTTTATTTAAAATTTTATCTCCCCCTAACAGTGGAAAAACAGATTCATTGAAATGACAATCTTCATATCTTGTAGTAAAAATATCACCGGTTAAAGGTTCAAGATATCTAATAATCTATGGAGAATTAAATCCCACATAAATTCTGACTCTGCATTGGGCTCCCCTTTCTGTCCGTTGCGGAGGTGGAATAAGAACATATACGGCACTATGAAAGACTTTAAAGTGAGAAATATTAGGCAATTGACCAAAGACTAATTGCTGAGGATAATACTTATCATAAGCAGTTGGTCTAACAAGGATGATAGTTGTTGCATGTAGTATTGCATGACCCCATAGACAAGTTAGCTTTTAACAGCAATGGATGTGCAATCAATAAAAGTCTTTGTATCAAAGTATCAACCAAACCATTTTGCGCATGAACATGAGAGGCAAGATGCTCGACAGAAATTCCAACTGACAAACAAAGATCATCAAAGGTTCTCAATGTAAATTCGCCTACATTATCTAGACGGATTGACTTAATAGGATGGTCAAGAAACTGTGCTTTCAAAAAGATGATTTGTGAAAATAGTTTAGCAAATACAATATTTCGAGTAGATAAGAGGCACACATGAGACATCTAGTTGAGGCATCCATTAAAACCATAAAATATCTGAATGGTTCAAATGATGGGTGAATATGTCCACAAATATTTCCATGTATTCTTTCTAAGAAACCTGGAATTTCAAGATGAATTTTTGTTGGAGATGGTCGAACAATTAATTTTCCTTGAAAGTAAGTAGAATAAGAAAGGTCCCAACTGGGAAGAATTTTGTGGTTAACTAAATGGTTTCCAATAGAATTTTCTATAATACGACGCATCATAGTGGCACTAGGATGACCAAGTCATCCATGCTAAAGCATAAAAAACTTTGGGTCTATGAGTTTTGGAACTGTAACACTATGAGACTCAAAAACTTTAATTTTCATAATGTATAAACCAGAAGATAGTGAATAAAGTTTTTCTAGGATTTTCTTATGGCTAGAAACATTAGTGGTGATTAGGATAAATTCTTTACTATTTTCACTCATTGTTTCAATGTGAAAACAATTAAGTCAAATATCCTTAAAGTTAAGCAAGTTTCTTCTAGACTTACTAGAATACAAAGCATTCTTACTATAAAATTATGTCTCATTAGGTAACATAAAGTTTGCCTTTTCAAAACCTTCAATTAGAGTTGATGTACCATAGATTTACCAACATTGCCCGTAGCTTTTGTTCGATGTGAAAAGTATTTTTCACTCTGTAAAATTGTGTGAGTTGTGACACAATCAGCCATACATATAACTTCTGTATCCATTATGATATGTCTGAAAATTATAACAATCCATATATATATAATAAGTAAATGAATTAAATAAGACACATTTTATTCAAACCAAATATTAAATACATAAATAAAATGGACTAGAAAGAACTAGTGCATATAAAAACAAAAATACACGATAACAAATAATAACTTAAAACTCAATCTTCTACTAGCTAATAGTTATTATTAATGGCATCATTTGTTCATTAGTCATTACTTTGTCATTCCCAATTGAAAGAGCATTTGCAATTTCTATCTCATGATCGGCAAAGTTTGTTTCTGTCATTTTTCCTTTGCCATTCATTGATGCATGATAAAGATCGACCAAATGTTTTGGCGTACGACAGGTAAGTGACCAATGACTATTCATTCCATATTTGAAACAAATGTCATTTTTTTCCCTTGTGGTGCCTTCCTTTTATTTTTCTTTGACCCATTATGCCACTTTTGGTGTTCTGAATTGTTACGGGGTTGGAAATTTTTGTAATTCTGATTGTTTCTATGTTGATATCCACCACCTTTAACATGGTGTTGTCCACCTCTGTTCCACCCCCTTTACGTTCATTCTGCGATAATGATGTGTTATGTACTTCGGGTATTGGGGCAGAGCCAGGAGGACATAACAGGTGATTTCTTTAACATAATTTGATTTTCTTTATCCACAACAGAGATAACATATATCAAGTCACTGTACTTTTTATACTTACTATGCTTGTACTATTGTGACACTACCATATTATTTACATGAAAGGTTGATAGCATTTTGTCTATTGATTGTGCTTCATCAATCTTTTCCCCACACAAAGTTAACTGTGAATGTATTTGGAACAACTTAGAATTATATTCAACAATTGACTTAAAATCTGATAACCTCAAAAAGACCCATTCATTTCTGGCGTTAGGAAGGACAACCAACTTATGGTGGTCATATCTATCTTTCAAATTTGACCACAATTCTAAAGGATTTTCAATGGTCAAATATTCTTGCTTCAGGCATTCTTGCAAATGAAGCCTGATGAATAAAATGGCTTGAGCCTTTTTCTCTTCCACTTCATCATTTGTTTCTTCAATTGTCTTTCTTAATCTGTGTGCCAAAAGATATAATTTTGCATTAAGACACCATGAGAGATAATTATCTCCCGATAACACCAAAGGTGCAAATTCTAATTTTGCAAGGTTTGCCATTAGTTCTGAAAAATAAAACATGATAATACTAATTATATATAGAACCAATAATCAACAGAATATAAATTACATATGGAAGCAAAAGAAAAATTTTGGGGCCTCGTTGTTGTCCTCGACCATTGCAAACTTACCCTCGGATAAACCAGGGCATGAGATCACTTGAGCAAAGCATGGCATACTAGGACTCAAACCCACGACGGTGGGGATACTTGACTGGCTTCCTACCACTAAACCACCACCTCAAGTGATACTGAAGTATGTTAGGATATAGATATATAACATCTCTCTCCGTCCAAAAAAAATGAGTAAAATGTGAAAAGCACGCAAATTAAGAAAATAAACTTTTTAAGATATAGTTTATTTTTTTGACAAAATTGTCCTTGCAAGTGTATTTTGTAATGATAGAGAAAAAAAAAGAGTTTTGATGTGATATAAAGTGAGAATAAGAAAGTAATTACAAACTAGAAGTGGTAGATTAAGTCATTTTTTTTACGATGAAAATGGTACTTGGACTCATTCTTTTGTGGACAAAAGGAGTATTATATAACAAATGAAACGCATTTCATTAAAAGAAATACTAATAATAACGTATATACAATTAATATTATAACAATTAAACATAGATACATATACAAAACTGAAAATGGATTATCATCAACCATGACAGTATATACACGCGGGTTTTCTCCTTAAATTATTACGGATAAATGAGTTCCCACCAAATCTCGGGTAATAAGCTACACACTTAAGATTAGTGATTCCACAAAGTTGTTACAGTAAATAAATCAATACCCACACTGTTTGTGTAATAATCCTCAATGACAAATGGTATCGTGAAATATGATATAAAATAAAATTATACGATATAATATTTTCAGTTGGTTAGAGTTTCGTGTTGATAATGAGTTGTAATATAACTATAAGTATATATAGAGAGATATATCTTATCAAAGATAAAGGGCGAAAGATGGAGCAAAGATGAAGTAAGAAGTTTGTATGAACACTTTGTTCTTGCATTTAACTTCCAATTTGATGCATTTATTTATAATACCAAAAAGGTAACAAAGCATTAAATACATCAACTACAAGATCCACATTTTGTGCTTACAAAGTATAAATTTTAGCACCTAGTCTAAGACTAAGTTTTGACAATTGTTGGCAATCATCAATTTACAACACAAGAGTAATAAATTTAAAAAGATTTTGTTTTAAGTTATTTTTTATTTTCTTAAAGATAATATGTTTTTAATTTTTTTTTATCATTTTGTGATTATAAATTAATTTATAATTGTTATTTTATTATTTTCTGCTCAAGTTTGAAGTTTAATTCATGTGTATTATCTATGTGACTTTGTTGGGGTAGAAAAAACATTCTCTTTTATAAGTAACATTGTGACATGGCTAAACCATCAAAAATGAAACTAATTAATAGAAATTCTTATGGAATGTACCAAATTGTAAATACAATTAGTTGATTGTATAATAAAATAATTCTCGTAAATTTGTGCATTGGAACTTAGTTCACTAACTACTTGCATACTTAACTTGAAAGAAAACTATACAAAAGATAACGATACGTAATATTGATTCTAGTGTGAATTTTTCTAGTCGAACAACCCTAATTAGAATAATTTATAGACAAAAACTTGACTATTATTTTAAACGAAATTTACATTGCGTGAAAAGGATAGTAATTTTTATTTATTTATATTTTCTTAAATGTATTTATATGTTATATGTTTACATATAATTTAATTATTATTATTGAAGTACTTTTCTGAAAGGGGCCGCATCTATGGTTATTGAAGATGGCTGTTAGGGTTTTTAGAAGACATTCAAACAAAGACTTTAATGTCATATTGAATCATTCAACTTATAATTAATTGGTGATAAGTGGAAAGTCGCTTCAAATATATAAATTGAGTAAATACTTTTCTAAATAGACAATGTGGGATATTTATCACAACAATTATAAAAATATAACATTTAAATATGTATTTCAAATTTTATTTTACATATTTAAAAAACATATTGTGAAACTTTGTATGACGGAAGGAATATATATATATATATATATAACCGTATAATTAAACAAACAATTTCATTTGCCCTGGAAAGAGGTAGGAAACCGTATGCCACGAATGAGAACAAGCAATTGACGTTGTTATTAATAAGCGTATGCAATGATTTCAATAGCCACCTGA
Organism: Pittosporum tobira; assembly: GCA_032359685.1. NCBI lineage: Eukaryota > Viridiplantae > Streptophyta > Magnoliopsida > Apiales > Pittosporaceae > Pittosporum > Pittosporum tobira. The sequence continues at coordinate 14,076 of JAUMHB010046595.1, forward strand.
GCTTTAACAAATAGTCAAATAGCTTTAACAAATAGTCAAATATTATTGTCTCATTCAGCAGGATAATGGTCATATTTCAATTTTCAATAAACAATACCATGCAAAGTAAGTTCGTCCATGGAGCTGGTATGCAAGACATGGGTTTCCTCGAAACTTCTTCATAAATGAAAGATCGCCTCACCACATACTTAATTAAGCCTTATTTTTTTACCATATATTCCAGAACAACTTAAATTTTATTTATTAATTTAAATAATTTTAAAACTCTGATATAATTAACATATAATTTATTTTAAATAAGTTAACATAAAAATTTATAAAATAATTTTTTTTTTTAAATAAATTATAAATTAATCAAAATAAACTGTAACAAACAGAGTCTTATTAAGGCATCCTTGCCGAAACAATGATAATGCCCGTTTTATTTGGAGGGCTTTCAAACCTTTGAAAGATTTTTCATTCAACTAATTGGCACTTGGCTTTCAAACATTTCATGAGCTTCAAGAGGATCTGCACCTGGACATGTCATCGATTTCAAATGTGAGTAGTTTACAATTATGATCCTAATTAATATAAATTCCAGCACTAATCATATTTGAAAGTTAAAGAAGTCCTTGCCCGAGGGTTCATGTGTTGTGCCTTGCGAACGAACTAGGATTCCTTTGACCTAAAATAATTAGATGACATCTTTATTACTTTATATATATAAAGATGGTTAATATATTTTTCGGTCATATCCTTGATTTTCCAAATATACACAAGTTACATGACAAAAATAGGACGCAAATTAAATGAGGACTTTGTTTGTTTATTGGGACTAGTTGGTGCAAATCAAGCCCCAAAAACTTCATCACTAACATATGGCCTTGTTTGGAACCATTTATTAGTGTAAATTATTACTTATGAAATTAATAAAAAGCTTATGTGATTTTTTAGAATAGTTTTGTAGAATCAACTTTTTATAATTACTACAAGTGAAGTACAAATTTTTTTATGCACAAACTAAAAAATTGAGGAAATATAATTTTTTAGAATCAATTTTTATAATTACTGAAAGTCTCTTCCTACTCTCTTCCTAATTTTTCATCATAAATACTGATGGAGATTATCCCAAATTAGGATTAAGATTTTTACCTTAGCCCTAATTAGAGAAACGTGGCGTCCTACGTGGCAACTCATACGATCAGTCACTCTCAAAACTTGGCGATTCGTCTCGCCTCAAAGAAGAACCAAGCCCGGCTCTCGGTCCCCAGAAGGAGATGGCACCCATATCTGTCCGGCGGGACCAATGCCGTCCAGGACTTTCCAAACTATGCGCCTTGGGCTCAGGCCTTCTCAGTTAGCAGACCCAATCCATCCCATCGATTGGGTCTCACTCAGCCTAGTTCGGATTTAGCGGCCCAAAGGCCATAAACAAGTTCCAAGACAACGTATAATCAGCCGCTTAACCCCGACAACCATGTCAACTCAAGTAAGGGTCATGCTTACTTTATCGGACTGCCGGCCAATGCAAATTCTATAAATATCATCTCATTTGCACAAATGAGAGGATCCCGCTCCAAAAACAAAAGAGCCAAAATTCTATTCAAATACGCTCACAAAAACTCCCGACATATATCTCCCTCTCTATCTGAAACTCAGATTATCACCTTAATCTCTCCACTAACTTAAGTATCGGAGAGGGGAATGAGGAAACAAACCCCTCTTGTTGCCCGTGTTTCAAGTGAACCCACTCTAGCTGACGTATTTTGAGTTGAAGGCGAAGTTTGGACTTAGTTAACGGTTGGGTTGGTCCCAACAAATACGAAAAATTAAAATAAGTATATAGTTTTACATAAAACAAAATGTTCACCTATTTCAAATGAAACGACAGTATTTAAAACTATATGTTGTTTTGAGATTTTTACATTAAAAAAAGTGTTTTTATCATAAATTATTTTTAAAAATTATGTGAAAATTTATCTATATTTATAATAAAATAATAACACAAATATATTATGATATTTTATAATAATAAATTTTTAATTTTAATTTTTAAACATACTAATAGAAAGTAACTATATCTAATTTCATAACGGTAATATGGACATTTTACCTCAGAGTCCAAAGAAATACGAGAAAGAGTAGTAGACTGGGAGCAAGTGTATAACTACTACTGAGGTTAAAGTACAATAATCAGGTCTCGGGCAAAGCGGGCAAGAAGTCCGACAAAATGCTGAAATCATATGACCTTCCTATTTGACCAAGCCGCCTCACTTTATTTGACCCAAGTATACATTTTCAATTATAATCCAATTTAATATAGATTTTTACCATAAATAAACAAATAAATATAATAGTTTTTTACAATAAAATATGACAATACATCTTCCTTGGCCATTTTCTGTTATTTTGACTCTTTTACCCTCATATTTTCTGTCTTTTCCCATTATTTTATTTACATTTAAATCCTCCCCCTCCTTTTTGTATTTAAAGGAGCAAAGATCAGATGAGCCAATACAAACCAGTCCACCCAATTCCAAATGGATTCACCTCTTTTCAATTCCCTATATTCCAATTTCTCACCGGAATCTTCATTCGGATCCCTACATTCCCTTCCATTTAATGTAAACAACTCCGAAGAAATGCTCCTCTTTGGTGTTCTGACACAAGTAGAACAAGAAACATCATCGAAAACCAATTCGCCTGACGAAATTAGGGAAAATGAGGATAATTCAAGACCCCAAGAAGAAAAGCCCAAGAAAAGAAAAGGTTATAGGGGTGTAAGAAGCCGGCCGTGGGGAAAATTCGCGGCGGAGATAAGAGATTCCACAAGAAATGGCGCACGAGTGTGGCTGGGGACATTTGACAGTGCAGAACAAGCTGCTTTAGCTTATGATCAAGCGGCGTTATTGTTGCGCGGTTCATCAGCTATTCTTAATTTTCCGGTGGAAAGAGTTCGGGAATCGCTGCGCGAAATGAAGCATAGTTTTGAGGCTGGTTGTTCCCCGGTGATGGCATTAAAGAAAAGACATTCCATGGTGAGAAGAAAATTGAGCAAGAAAAGTGAAAACAGGGAGGTGAAGGTAGAGGATGTGGTAGAATTAGAGGATTTGGGTGCTGATTACTTGGAGGAACTTCTGAGTGTAACAGACACTTAATTTCTCAAGGGTGGACTTAATTACAATTATTGCCTTGTGTGTTCATGGTAAATTGTAAATTATTGGATGCATGTAATACACTACAAATTATGCTTTCGGTAAACTAATAAACTTAATACCACTGAGTTCACCCCTAGAGGCTACGTGATTAGTGAAATTGATGAATGTGAATATTTGGA
>JAUMHB010046606.1:0-15758 GCA_032359685.1 Pittosporum tobira
TCCTTCTATTAATGACAATTATTTTCTGCATAACTATATTACAGAAAATTTAGTTAAAGTAAAGATATTATGCTTAAGGGCATTTTAGTCATTTTTATGCTCAAAGGCATATTAGTTATTTTGACCAAAGATATGACCAAGAGCATTTTGGTCATTTTAAAAAATATTAAGTTCGAGGGCGTTTTGGTCATTTTGACTAAAGATATGACTAAAGGCACTTTGGTTATTTTGACAAATATTATGCTAGAGGACATTTTGGTTATTTTGACCATAAATATAACTAATGGCATTTTAGTCATTTTGACAAATGTTATACTCAAGGGTATTTTTGTCATTTTAAACAAAAACTCAGAAAGTGTTCAAAATCATGAAATGATTGAAGATCTGGAATCAACACAAAAAAATAGTGAATCGAAACACCGTCAGATTTTCGGATTGACCTAGTCCCGGGTTAACTTTTTAATCGGAGCGTCGTTTAGAAAAACGGACAGCGTCGTTGAATTTGTAGCATGCCAAAACATAGGAATCAATTATAATATTGACTTTTCACATTTTTTGAATATTTAGCTGTTTATTAATTAACAATGCAATCAGTACGCGAAACAATATATTTTTATACAAATTTAGGAAAAGACAGTAGACAGGTGGGACCCACTACCACATAGGCGTCAGAATATTCTTTATTCTTAGAATGTTCGTTATTCTCTTGGCATATTATATTTTGTCTCATACCCATTTTAAATTTGATGATAAGGTTGCACATGCTTTTGTCGCCAATCATTGGTGACTCACCAAAATTGGAAACCCTAGGTTTAGCCTATAAATACACACCTATCCACGCAACCCAAAGCATCAGATTATAGCAGAAACCCTAATTTGCATATTCCAAGCTTTGTTCATAGGTATAATTTAAAGATTTAATTTTTGGTAACGATTGTTCAAATTGATGTTTAGATTAGCTGAATAGAGTCTCATAGATATGATTTCCACCGTCAATTGATCATCTTAAGTCTTGTATGGCCCTAAATTGATCGATTTACAGTCGGGTATGAAGAACTCTAACTCTTGAATTGGGAAAAAATCGATTCTTGCAAAACATCTAATGTTTTGTGAAATTGATAAAGGGCTTTTGTTCCTGAACTAAAATAGAATGGATTCAAGCTTTAAAACACGGATTTTGGCCCAGATTTGACCACCCTAAGGTCAAATCACACTTGGGTCTAGAGACCGTGGCCAATCCGGACCTTTAGCCATGAATTCGATGTTGTTTTGGTCGATTGATGATTCCATTATGTTCTTTATGTTGTGAGGATAATTGTAGTGATTTTTAATCAATTTTTGGGGCTCAAATTCATCGAGAACCAAGCCTTGCCGAATCTTTCGCCGCCGATCATGGCTACTGCGGCCGTGACCTGGGAAGAAGGTAGAGACAGTCCAATTTTCTCAATGGAAGGCTACAGGGTAGTGAATTTCAAGCTCGTATCCAATGATTTCCTCACAAAATTGAGTTTACCATCCAAAAACGCAATGTGTGTGTGTGTGTGTGTGTGTGTGTGTGTACGTGTGTGTTGTTGTCGGATAGTCAAGCCAATGGCCGGCAGGCTGCATTTTTTCGGGGAACCAAAGAAGAAGAAGAAACAGTCAACTGCTTATTTCAAATTAACGCATTGTTGTTTTTAATTAAGTAATTTTGGCATACATTATTAATTTTATAATTTTTTTAGAGTTGTATTAATATTGATACCAATATTATTATTAATATTATTATTTTTATTATTATTTTTATTTTATCCTTATTTATTTATCTTATTACATTATTATTATCATTGTTATTGATATTATTATTACTATTATGGTAATAATAATACTATTATTATTTTTAATATTTCATTAATATTATGATTTTCAGAAGGGTGAAATTACCAAAATACTCCTGGTCAGCCAAAGTTATTTAAATTGCCAAAATACCCCTGGTTAATCAAATTACCAAATACCCCTAGTTAGCCAAAGTTGTTTAAATTACGAAAATACCCCTGAAAGTCCAAATTACCAAAATATCCCTTAATGTCCAAATTACCAAACTACCCCTAGTTAGCCAAAATTACCAAAATACCCCTGGATGGTTAAATTACCAAAATACCCCTTAAGTTCAAGTTACCAAAAATACCCTTCTGCAGTCAAATTACCAAACTACCCCTAGGTTGGGAAAATTACATAGATGCCTTTATTATATGCCCCCAACCATCTTATTTACAAAAAATGCCACTGGGTTGGAAATTTCTAGGAAGTTAAATTGTATACTATTTATATTTACCTTTTACTATACAATCTAATCCGATGATGTATTTTAGGGTTTTGAAAATACCCTAAAATGAATACGAGGAATAATTGTACGTGGTCAATAAAATGACGAGTCGTCCAAATAATGACGATTTTGCCCTTTGAATTTTTGTGTGCATTTAACGTCATTTCAATTAGGAAATTCAAACTGCTTAGTTTAAATTGAGAGTGAGCAATCGATATTAAGACGAAGTTACTGACGTTAGGTCGTTATTAATTTAGGAACTGTACAAAAAAGGATGAGGGGAGCGTACGAGTAAGCAAGTACATTTCAAGGAACACTAGGAAGCTGCGCTAAGGCAAGTTAAATTATTCCTTACTTGTATAAGTTAATTGTTTCGCTTATACATGTTTAATTACTTCATCTTCATACGTATAATCCTGCATTCGTTATACATGATTGTCATGATTGTATGAGTTGAATGCTTATACATTATTGGATATGCAAGCATGATCAATATGCTTATTTAAAATGTTCATACATATCATTCGTGTATGACATGCCATGATTATTTGAAACACCGTTGTGAACTGTATGAGTTATTCAATCTCAAATATTGAATATAGCTAAAGACCGGTGTGCCGGGACCCTAGATAGTTAATTCCTGTAGTTGTGACGTATACGGGCACGATTTTGAGTTAAACTTGACTTTGTGTCGATAATGACTTTATAACATAAATGTCGGACAAAAATGGCAAATGAAACGAATTAGTGTTCAATTATTCAACTGTTAAATTGTTGTTTTGCATTATATCACTTGATTTCGTAAATTATGCATGTACTATGAAAATTCATTGTTCAAACTCATAAATTTCAAATGAACTGTTTATGACTCAAAACTATCATTTTGACTTTTTGACTGGAATGAGCGATGTTTTAAATTCAAAAACATGAATAGCTTACTTGCTGAGCCATATCGCTCATTTCTTGTTATGCTTTTGTAAACCTTCCAGAGATTAAGAAGCGAGGTGAGTTCTCCAAAGGCAAGGAAAAGTTAGATTATTACTAGAGCGTTTGGATTTGTCTAACTAGTATGTTTTCAATTATATATATTTATAAGACCCTGTCTCGTACCATACCCTGTTATTGTAACGAATATTTATTATTTAAATACTATCGCTTCTGCTGTGTGTATATTTATTCATATGTGAGATTTTTGTAAGATATAACAGGGCGAGTTGTCAAATATTGACAACTCAATATGCTGAGAACGTATTTGATGACCAATTTTCCACGTGGATTGGGTAATAAAAAAATTGGGAGCATCACAAAGTTGTATATCAAATGTGATTGAATTTACAACTTTGACAAATTAGATGATAGAGAACCAGTCTACTTTTGATAACTCAATATTGTTTTAATGACTTTCTTTTCAACTATGTACATTTATTTATAGGAAAATATTTATATTTTTACATAATTTAATAATTAGATTTTTAAATGTTATCAACAGACAATAAACATGAAGAATGATATGCTCCCTTTATTTTAATATTAGAGATAATAAATAATATTTTTAATTAATATAAATTTGGTCAAGTATTAAAATAAACAAACATAATATTTAACGGTGATTTTGGTTAATTAATAATTATGATAATATTTTATATTATTATGAAATCAATTTACCTTGATTTTAAATTTCAATTATATACACCAACTTTGATATTAAAAATGTAGTACTTATTTTGTACGGCCAATAATCCCATTTTAGAGAAGTGACAATTTTTTTTATAGTCCTTTAGGAAAGTGATATTTTGAACTTTATCCCCTTTAAGCAAGTCATGTTGTCAAATGTTTATAAAATATCTTTAAATTTAGAAATAACTATTGCATGCTACGACTCTCCCGTGTCACGTACAATTCATACTACGTTTTATTTTTAAAAATGTTCCGTAATTTTTGTAATACTTTTATATTTATAAAATTGATCAAATAAAATGATTAAATAATAACTTAAAATAAAAATAGGTACACTCTTTATTACTATATCTATTTTTATTGATTTTTAAATATCTTTAATTTCACTAATTAAAAAGTATTAAGATAATTTTTAATAATTATTTTATTGTCAACGAATAATATACTAAAATGTCTAACCCCATAAAAGTCATAGGACAGATGTGGTATAAACTTTTATAACGATAAGAATAAATCATTTTCCTTGCACAAAGTAACTACAGCTAGCAGCCTTCGCCATGTGTGGAAACAAGAAAGCATTCGGAATATCAGAAAATGTGGGGCCGACTTTAAGTTGTATAACTATTTTTGGTTATTATTATAAACCACATAAAATTACAGAAATTCAACTTGGTTATTATTATAGCGATATTATTACAGCTGCTCTTTACTTTTGACGACTCATTTGATACTCATCTTCAAGTTTTCTCCTTCCTATTTTTACCCCTAGACTTTTGCCATTATTGCAAATACACCTTTCCGGTAAATAACAACCTATGAAGTTGTAGACCCTTCCAAATATTGGGTTGTTGATAACCAGCTTCTGGATTTTGTAAAATCATTTTTTCCTTACTATCATCAAACTAACCATGTAAATAATTTTAATTTTTAGAATATATTTTTTTAAATATAATAAAAATATGACTTTAAAAAGTTTAATTTTTCATTAATTTTGAGTCAAACTCGAATAAGTAAACTCTAACAATTTAGTCATGGTTACAAGTCTTTTTTAAAATTAAAAAAAAAAAAAAAAAGTCAAAAGGGCTTGTAATCAACTCTTTAACACCAACCAATAAAAACACTCCACGACATTGTAATAATCTACTATGAGCCCACTTGATCCCCGCGTTTCTTTATCTTTATCTTCGCTAAAGAAAACCCTATTTCACCACTTTTTTTTTTGTTACTCCAGCCCCCCCCAACCCCAAAAAAAGTTAAAAACAGTGGTAGAAGTTTAATTGAAAAGGAGAAAACCCAATTTGAAAGCCAAACCCCATTTACAGTCAACATTTCCTCACCAAACCAAAGAAATTCACCTTCTTTGTTACGATTTACAGCCGTGAAGTGATGCTGGACGGTCCAATGGATGCGGAAAATTCAGGTGGTGGCGCCGTGAATCTTGAAAACGAGAGCGTTGGCTGCACGGTTGCTGGTGGTGATCGGAATTCCGCCGGTAACCGGTGGCCTCGTGAAGAGACTATGGCTTTGTTGCAGGTAAGGTCTGCTATGGACCTTGCATTTCGGGAGCAGGGTAGCTCAATTAAAGGTCCCCTTTGGGAAGAAGTTTCTAGGTATGTACTTTCTAACTTTCACCTGCTTACCTATGAATTTTACATGATTTAATTTGGTTTTGGAATTATCATAAGTAGCCCAATCTTATTTAATTTTCCATTAAATGAAATTGTCCTTCATATATTTTAATTTAGAAAAGAGAATTGATATTAACATTCTAAAAATATTTCAATTAATATGTGGAGTATATTTTTAGAATGTTAATACCCTTAGGATGTAACGGTATATTTTTGGAATACAATTATCAATTCCATTTATTTCTTTTTTTTTTCTTTTAAATATTTGCTTTTCATTTCCTGTCGACTAAATTTGCTATGATATAGTTCCATGTTTTATGAGTTTTTTGATTTATTAATTTCAGTACTTTTTTCTTCGCTAATTGTTTTTATAAATAATGATTTAATTGTTTTTTATAAATAATAATTTATTATCGTTGTAAACTATAACTGATGAGGTGTCGGTCATTAAATACAAGGACAAGGTTGTGTCGTATTACACGTGTAGCTTACATATAAATTTTTTAGAGATGAATATATGCACAAGTAAAAATAATAGGACCTAGTTAGAGTGTGACCCACTCATATGCAAAGCTACTTGATGGAAATCTCACTTTTTCAATTTTAATTTTTATGTTGTGTACTCCCATTACATAAAATGTTCAATTTGAAAATTGTACAAATATAAAAATTTCATGTTTACTCGTACTAACGAGTGATTAGTTTAGCAGATGTGAGATGTGACATGATAATGAAATTGTGATAATAAATTTGAGGATATTTTGACATTTTATACTACAATTAATAAAAATGGGATTTTTTTGTGGAATAAAATAAATTGACAAATGCAACTCTTTTTTGTTGAATGGAGGGAGTATACTTGTCTATTAAAGTAAATAGTAGAAGAATACTAGAATTCATTGAATTTAAAGTTGTAACAGGACAACTGATTGCTTAGATTGATTGAATTGTTGCGATCAGGAAATTAGCTGAGTTTGGGTATCATCGCAGCGCAATGAAATGCAAAGAGAAGTTTGAGAATGTTTATAAATATCACAAGAGAACCAAAGAGGGTCGATCAGGTAGACAAACTGGTAAAAATTACCGGTTTTTTGAGCAACTAGAGATTTTTGACGGGCAACCCTCGGGTCCAGTGTCTGCAACAAACAAAGTTAACGACACTGTTTTGAAGGAACAAACGATGCCACTGCCAACTAATCCTGTGATAGTGGTGAAACCCAGAAGTGAAGTTTCGGAAGATGATGTTAGAACACCTTCCTTAACCCAAAACCCAAGTTTTGATATGTCCACCTCGACTTCAACCACTTCCTCTTCTGGTAAAGAACCCGAAAGAAATGAGAAGAAAAAGAGGAAATTGGCAGAATATCTTGATGGATTGACAAAGAGTGTATTGGAAAGGCAAGAGAATTTACAAAACAAGTTCATAGAGGCAATTGAAAAATGTGAGAAAGATCGGATGGCTAGAGATGAAGAGTGGAAGATGCAACTATTGGCTAGAAAGAAGAAAGAACTAGAAATTCTTGCCCATGAACGGGCTGTTTCTGCTGCAAAAGATGCAGCCTTGATTGCTTTTTTGCAAAGGATTTCAGAGCAACAAGGCCCGCTCCAGGTACCCACTAACTTGAGTCCATTAGAGAAAATTATAAATGTGAAAGAGTTCAATAATGGTGAGGATTTACCCATGGAAAAGAGTATCAGTGACAATTCTGTTCAAGTGGCGTCTTCACGGTGGCCAAAAGCTGAGGTTGAAGCTTTAATTAGGTTGAGGGAGAATTTGGACTTGCACTATAATGATAATGGGCCAAAGGGGCCTCTATGGGAGGAGATTTCATCTGCTATGAAGAAGATTGGTTATGATAGAAGCTCCAAGAGGTGCAAAGAGAAATGGGAGAACATCAATAAGTACTACAGGAGAGTGAAAGAAAGCAATAAGAAAAGGCCCGAAGATTCGAAAACCTGTCCTTATTTTAACATGCTGGATTCGCTGTATGAAAGGAAGTTGAAGAAGTTTGATAACAGTACTTCAGATAGTTCGGGCTGTAACTTGAAGCCTGAAGACATTTTGATGCAAATGATAGACCAAAAGCGAGAAACGGTGCAACAATCGGTTGAAAGAGATCATGGGGAAAGTGAGAATTTGGATCAAAGTCCAGAAGATGAGGATGAAAATGAAGGATGATCACCAGATTGTTGCTGAAAATAATACCTCTCCAATGGAAATTACAGAGAGACAAGATGGAGAAGGTTTTTCTTCTCTTTTCTTTTTCTCTTTCAAGTGTCAAAGTTTATGGAGGTGTAGTACACGGTAACCAAGAACACTGATTGATTAGGCACACTGATGACGGGCACATGGAAATCTATTTATGCTCTTGTTTCATTAATTAGTAGTTCTGTACCATTTTTCTGAATGATAACAGCTGGTTCGTGGAACTTGGGGCAATAAGAGTTTCCATGGTTAACCATGGTGCAGCATTTTGGTAAGCGGGATCATTCTTAGTGGAGATGTTGCGGCAGATTCTGATGGCTTTTAGAGTGGGCTTGTGAGTACTGGAAAACAATTGCAGTCTATGGGAAGTTGGGAACTGGAAGTAGCATCTTTTAAGTTTTTCTTTATGTTCATTTTTTCCGGTTGATATATATTGAGTGAATATTTGTTGTTATTTTGTAATGTATCCTAGTATTGTAATACGGAATATTGAATTTTGTAATAAATTGTTTGACTGTTCTCAGATCTCACCCTTGGAGCTCTTAATTTGTGGTAAAGCTTGATAGGGAACCAGTACTTCAAGAAACCCGAAGTTGTTACACCCAAAACCTCTATCTCAGGAACCGAAATATCTAACCCTGCTTGTGAGTTTTTGTGTAAAGAAAAGAAAAGAATAGAAAAGAAAATGACAAAAAAGAAAAGAACAGAAAATTTTTATGTTTTCTTTTTTTGTGTGTATTTGTAATAGAAAATTTGATAAATTTATGTTTTTGTGCTTGTAAGTGATAAAAGAAAATGAAAGAAACAAGTAACTAATATACCCCTCTATATACCCTTTTATGCACCTAACTACTCCAATTATGCATCTAATTACTCCATTCTTTCCAACCATTTCTACTGTTTTCTCTTTGTACGCCAAACTGGTCTATCCTTTCCAACCATGCCGTCCATCATTTTGAAATCCAGCCCTCCACATTATCTCTCCAACAGGATCATATGCTACATCATTTGCAGATCATATTTATGTACTCCAACAGCTTCGAATCATCACCAGATTATGCACTCCATCAAATTTGGTGGGATTTTTTAATTTATGTTATTTTTTTAATATTATTTACTTAAATTCTTCAATATTTTCTGTAATTTCTCCTCAATAGAGTCGTTCTTCTTTTTGGTATACAAATTTCATGTTGCCTTTTTTGGTACAGAGATCCTATTAAAGGAAAACAAGTTGAAGTCTTTTTTTTGATATATACAGGTACACGCAGATATTTGTTATTACCTCTAAACTCTCGTTTTGCTGTTCAGCACACATGTTAAGAATAAACATAAATATCTCAATTTAGTGATAAATACCCTTTTAAAAGTCCTATTTTGCCCTTGCTTATATTCCTCCATTAATTTCTCCCGTCCGCCCTTAAGTTACTTTCCCAAAATTTACTTTGCAGCCCATAATTTTAGGATGTTGGATTTATCAGCAACCCAAAAATTACGTTCATTTAATTTTTACAGTTTTTCAATTCTAGTAAAACAATTTATTATTGTTATAATTTATATTTTTGTTCATTTCCTCCTTCTTCTTCTCCTCACTTTTATTTTTTATTTTTATTTTTATTTTAGAAATCGCTCCCTCATATCGTGCAAAAAAATAAATAAATTTATTTCAATCATTTTTTCTCCTATGAAAAGCTATATAAATTCTTTACAAAATCATAAAAACTGAAACTTTAAGGACATAAAAAAGAGATGGATAAGAGCTGTTGAGAGAGATAGAAAGTCGCAGTAATTGAGATAAAATAGGCTTCGGTTTTACTTCAAATAAGGTAAAGGAACCCTTTTTTTTTGGAAAGCTGGCTGGCTCAAATATTAATTAGAGAGGAAAACTAACATGCTTTTAGGGGTAATTTAAGAAATTTTTTATTTAATTTTTCCTTGAAATATGAGAATAACTGATAAATTGAAATTAATTTTTTCTTCTAAAACAACTAATATTATAAAATAGAGAGAGTATTGTTAAAGGAAAGAGAGGAGGATTGAGATGTAAATGAGAAATTTGTTGTGTTATAGACAGAGGGTAACTTGGGAATTAAAAAAATTGTGTGGAGAAATTATTTTTTTTCTATCCAAATCTGACCATTTTAAGTTGAACAATAAAATTAGGTTTTTTTTTTTTTTTTTTTCGTTTAGCTTGTTTTGTAAAACTCACAAACACTTGAAAATGTGAGAAAAATCTAACTTTTTATCATTTTCTTTTCTTTTTCAACAATTTAGAAACTCACAAGCACATTGTAAAAGAACTATCAACTGTTCTAAAGAAAATCCAGAAAACCTCTAACTTCACCTTAAGATCTTATTGTACAAGCGATCCTAACAAAAACTTGTATTTCCACTGTTTGATACTTCAATTTATCACCCAAGACGATATATCACTAAAATATATTGTTAAAAAGAAAAAGAAGAGTAACACCAAAATCGGAATACACCAAAGTGGTGTTTGGTTTGTTGAATAAAAAAGTTTGTATAATATAATATAAATATAAAATAATGGTAATAAATTATTATAGTTCATTTGTTTAGTTTTTATTTAATATTACTATAGCAATTATAATAATATTATATTATATTTTAAATTATTTTTGGGTCATTAAAATTATATATGTAATGTAACAAATAGAGTTAATTATAAGTTAATACGTCACATCAGTTATAATTATTATACTTTTGTCATCTATAATCTATTACTACATTATATATCATGCAATTGGGCATTACATCCATTTTTCATTATAATGAAAAACATTAATTATAGTGTAAAAGAAATCATCGATATAAATACTTTATTGCACTTCATGAACAAAATAAAATAAATATATATTAATATAATAATTTATTATTCCACTCGTTTCAGATTAATTGTAATATTTTTTAAAGTCATTTTAAAATTATTTTAACGTTTATATTTGAGGAATTAAATATTTTTCTGAACACTATATTAATATCTAATATATAAATTGGTCATTAAATTAATTTTTTGTACGATCAACTCCTTAAATTTCTGTTTTTGTATATAAGGTTCAAAAAACCTTCAAATTCATTAAATTAAATATTTAACATACAAATGACGTGACAAGTTTAGTTTGTACTTTTCACACAAAAAGTGCTAACGTAAATTGATCCGAATATTTAACCCGACCCAACCTCATAACAAAACATATATATACATATATAAATATACATATGCACATATATATTTTTATATGTAGTGTGTTTGTGTATTATATTTTTTCTGTCTTAAAAACAATAATTAAAACTCTTAAAGTTTGTAAATTAAAGAAATTTATTTTTTATGAGAAAGAAATATTTTAAATTACAAAAAAATTGAGTATTTCTATAAAAAAAAAATCTTCTTTAAATATACGTCAAATTCTTTTATTGATATATGTGCGTACATCATTTATTTTAATTAAAAAAATAATATCCACTTTTATTTTTTTTAAGACGGAAAAAATATAATACAACGTATATGGCAAATAGATTTATTATCAGAAAAAATAATAATTTTGAAAAAAAAATTACGAACTCATCCTTAATCTCTCGATTTCCTTCTATCACTCATCCCATATCTCTCGATCTATTTCTCTCTATCAACTAGGCAATAAGAGATGGTACTCAGTAAATCTGAAATGGTGGAGATTTGATGAGACTGGATTTTCTGCAGTGATGAGGCTTGGTAGGAGGCAACAGTTGGTGGTGGTGGGTATTGGCGGCATCGACTGTTCAGTGAAAGTTCAATAAACAAAAAATTATTTTTCAGTCAACGGAATTTTTTTTTGCTATTTCAAGAAAATGAATTTAAATCCGTAAGTTATTTTTCAAAAAGTGATATCAATATTGTTTCTTTTTGTTATTTTTCGTAACATTTTTATTTAATTACTCTTATTATCTTTTTGTTTATTTAATTTTTAAAATAAGTACATTTATTTTTATTTTTACAATATTTGTATAATTAGTAGTTTTCTATTGAATTATATATACACATATATTTCCTAAATTTTAAATTTTTTCTTATTCTTAAAAGTTTTTTAAACCACTATATTATTAAAAAAAAAATCCAATAAAGAATGAACATTCTTATTGTTAGATCATATGTTAAGTTTTTATAAACATACAAATAAATAAAAAATTTCATTGTAAGAACTTAATTTATGTTATTCAAAAAATTAAAATATACTTATATTAATTTGTAAGAATGTAATTTTTAATTTATTTCAAAAATTAAATATAAAAATATATTTTCAGCCTCATTTTAAACTTGACCATCAAACATCAGAAAATAAATTATTTTCTTTTCTAAAATACGTTTTTCTTGTATCAAACTAAGCCCAATGCTGACCTGAAATCAGTATAACATAATTAAAAAAATAATAATAAAAAATAAATAAAATTTGTGATCAACATTCATCGGCCTCTAATCGCCGCCATAACCTTCAATACCTTCGGTAGCAGCCCACCATAAAAGGTGACTGTAACAGCCCTTTTTTGGGTCGATCTTTCAATCTTAAAAATCGAAACCAAGTTGTAAATTGATTTTAAACAGAACTCACTCAACAAAACACAAGTTTGAATCGATAGAAGAGATATGAAATTGCAGGGTATATGTATTTGTTTCTTCTTCCCGTTTCTACTTTTTACCCGTGAACCCTATACCTCATAGAATGCTCAACCGGAAAAAATTTAATATGTAGTCCTACTCTACATGATGTAATGAATCAATTTAGATCGACAAAATTAAATTTTGGCTATGGATTTAACCTATTTTGCGCTGGAAATTCGGACCATATCTCTCATTCGAATTCAAATCATCAGTCTGATTCTCTTTTTCATATTCTGTCATAGTTTGATTTAATGGTTATTACTATAATTATTATCATAATTAATTATTATTATAATGAAAAAATAATAAAAATTTAACTGTTAGACTAAATTGGTATAAAATATGAAACAGAGAAAGGGACAAATGATTTGAATTCGTTTCTCTCGCTCTTCAGGGTTAAATAATAAAAAAATTCCTTAAAAATGGGAATGATTTTTTTTTTTATTTTTTTTATAGTTTAAGTAATATATTAATATTAACATATTTTTAATAAGGTATATATTTAAAATCAATAATCAATTCAAATTACAACTTCACTATTTAAAATATATTTAAGTACAATGATTATAAATATATTTAACCCCATTATAGTCCATCTGTTCCAATTACAACTCCACTATTTAAAATTATTTTAACCACTATTTTAATATTATTGATCCACAACTAAGATTGATTAGATAAAATTATCTAGCCAATATGATCTGGTCGTTCAATATTGATCCAAATGCCGTAAATTTTTTTTTTTTTTTTTTGTATGTATAGTTAATTGTTGCGCGTACAAATAAGATTTACAACATTGGACTAATATTGCACAACCTGGATTATATTGACTAGTAAAGTTATCTAGCCAATCTTTGGCTGTGAATCTGCTTCCATATATATATATATATATATAAATGGTCAAGATTCATAGCCAAAATTGATTTTCTTGTCAAAATGATCGTAATCGTTCATTTTAGATTCAACGGTGTATGATTAGTCAATATAATTGGCTAAGCGCTAAAAATTATTTAGATAAACACAAAAATTTTTGGTACATACACGTGTGGGAACAAAGTTAAATTTGAACCAAAATTTCAATAAATGATTACAAAATGGGGTCATACAATGAGGTAAAAAATCATTGGAAGAAATGAAAATTTTGAATAAGGTTCAGGAAAGGGAAGAAGGTAGGCTAACAACACCTTAAAACACTTGAAGGATAGATGTATTCTCTTTAATGCTTAAATCCAAGAATAAATCCTTTGGAATTTTATTCTAATGAACTCTCAACTGCTTTATCCTTAAGCTTTTCTAATAATTGACCTATGATAAGACTTATAATTCGTTTTGATGTGACTTTTTTCACTGTGAACTTATTGGATTTTTAGTATATATAGCCCTAAAGGTAGCCTAAGAGAGAGGTGTGTGAAATCATCACTCATCACACACACCCCCGCGCCCTAAGTGCGGTCACCCTTTGGGCATGCTTCAAAGTGATGCTAGTCACATGTGGGTGATACTCCTTACCTTCTAGCTGCCAATTTGATCCCTTGAACAAATTTTCCGATAGTATACGTCCTCACATTCTCTACCATGAACGTGAGGAAATATGCCCGCTAAAAATACAATAATCTCTTAATTTTACATAAATAACTTCATTGGAGATTCGTCGAACGAGTCGGGAACGAAAAACAGAACACCAAAAAGGCAAAACGGGACACGGCGGGATACCCCCACGCGCCCTCGGGGGGCGCGCGCCTCACACATGTGGAAATACAAAAAATAATCTCTTTAAAAATGGAAATAATTTTTTTTAGTTAATGTAATTGTTATTATATATATCAATTTTAATATCATATTCTCTTACATGGTATCAGAGTTTTAAGTTTTTTTGTCTAAAAATATATTATTTCTGTCGCCACTATTGGCGGATCCCTAAATTTTTATTTTTCGTCATTTGCCCAAACCCATCAACCACATATGAACGATGGATTTTCACATATATGTTGTTTCACCACTCAAATTATTGAGATCAACTTGATCTCCACCTAAAACCTAAAGACAAACCCCGCTAGCGTACGCTGCACCAAATCCTACACATTCATTTACACTTACCTGTCCGTCAAGCTCCGAATCTGACTCGACTGACTCAGCGGTGAGAACCCCACTTGGAACGAAAAATTCATCTTCCGAGTCTCTCCCGAATTCATCTTCAGGACACCTCCAGCATATCCATCGAGATCTTTGTCGTCGATTGCATCAGAGGCTACCTCATCGGCACCTTACGATTCCTCCTCAGCAGCTGCTTGTCGATGACCACCAAAATCGGAACTCTGACCTTCTTTGCCTCCGGCCGCTGTCACGGCGTTGTCAACATTGCCGCCATAGTCTTCGACGGTTTGGAATTTTCATTGTTGAGCGGATTGAATGCAATTAGCTTTCGCAATCTGATAGGAGAAGGAGAGAACAATCGCCTCCATGCATGGAGGCTTAACCTGAGAATTTGGTTTTGGCCCTCACCACTGCCATCCACTGCCTTTTCTAAATTTGACGATTCTCATATCTACCTTAGCATTCGTCAGATGTGGTACGTGTGTTTAATAGATTTGTTTTACACGTTTTGGGTTTGTGTGTTAATTATGATACGCCTATTGTGTGTTGATTATGATCCGAGAAAGGTGAGTTTAGTATGCATGCAGAAAGGAAAAAGGAAAAATTCTTGATTTTGTTATTCATATGGTTGAATTTCATATGGGTCCTTCAAGTTTTAATTCATTTTTAAAGCAAGTTTTGGTGTTTGGTAATTGCCGAAAGCATCCCCAGAATTTATGGATTATTGATTTAGCCCTTAAAGTTTGAAATTTAAGACTTTGGATCTCATTGATATAGTTTCTGCTGCGATGTCGTTCAGTATTTTTTAAAAAGTTTTTCTAGCACGACAACAACTCTTTTTTGTGTGTAGTCGAGCTATGCCGGGCCTCTGAGCCAAGCCAAGCCATGCTAGGCCTTTGAGCCGAGCTATGCCAAAACCTCTGAGCCGAGCTACTGTGACATCAATAATATCTTGAACCGATTCATCTTGACCGGTTTCTTCTGCACCAACTTTAAAGTGTTACGTCCATGTCTTTTGCTTGAACGTTTCATGACGAGATTTTTTTTTAAATTTATTAGTACTTGGGACTTATTTTGTAACAAGTTGAAAGTTATTGATATAAGATTTTCAGTTTGAGGGGGATGTTTAAATATATTATTATTATTATAATTATTTTTATTATTAGGTTACTTATTCTCCAAGTAGTTTAAGAC
>JAUMHB010046617.1:0-13141 GCA_032359685.1 Pittosporum tobira
CTTGGAACGGAATGAGTATTTTAAAAAATCATATTTTAATTTTTTTATTTGTATATAAATTTTTTTATATTTTATTTATAATTTTGTAAAAATTAATGTTAAAATGTTATTTCAAGCCGCGCTTATTTTTAGTTTCTAATTATTTTAAAGCAGCACTTGAAACAACTTTTTATACTCATCTGTATAAATAAGTCATACTCATATGTTTTAAAATTAAATATTTTAAATAATAAATTTAGAAAAAAATTTAATTTTACATAATATGAGTTCCTACTACTTCCAAAACGATAGTTAAAAACACCTTTTATTTATTTAAATTTTGTAACAAATAAATGAGATTATAAAATTTGATCCATTTGAATTTCACACAAGTAAAATAAGTAAGATTTTTTTTTTTTAATTTTTAGAAAAATATTTTGAATTTAAGTAAGCATTTTTCAATGTGGAGTAGCATATGGACACAACCTTTTAAAATATATTAAGAAAAAAAACTGGGAATTTTCAATTTTTATGTAATTTAAAATATATATTTTTTAATTATCAAATAGACTATAAATAAAATAAAAAATTTAAATAAATTTTTTTTTATAATAAAATAGCAATAGTATAAATTTTATTTTATAGTTGAGTGCTTTCAAAGTATAAGTATCATTTTAACTTGAGAAGTATATTTAGAATTGAAATTTCAAATTAATTTAATAGATATTAGGATTTTTTTTTTTTTTTGTTTTTTGGGTAAACTATGATAGGTGTGTATGGGTGGAGCATAATTTTCATTGAATTAATTTTAAAATGAAATAAACTAATTTAAAAGTTGGATTAGAGTCTACTTCTACAGACGGGCAAGGATTTAATGTTTTGTTTAGAGACGAGTCCTTTTTGTTAGGGCGGGAAGACGAAATCCCCTAAGTTTTCATTTTTTTCTGTCCGTCCTTGGAGTGACACACATATCTTCTCTCTCCTAGGGTTCTGCAAATTCAAAATTTCAAAATTTCTTCTGGTGTTTGATGCTAACGTGAGCAAAGATGAGTCTACGCAAGGGTTCGAAGGTGTGGGTAGAAGACAGATCCTCCCCTTGGGTTGCAGCTGAAGTCACCGACTTTGTCGGCAAACAAGTTCAAGTCCTCACTGAATTTGGCAAGAAGGTAAAGTTGTTAGCTTTTATGGTGAATCAATTGAACTAGTTTGATGAATTTATTTGGAGAAATTTGATTTAATTTTATGTGTATAGTTGTTAAATTTACTGAATTTAATGTGTATAGTTGTTAAGTTGGACTAGTTTGATGAATTTATTGGGAGGAAATTTACTGATTTTGATGATTTTGCAGGTATTGATTTTGCCGGAGAGGTTGTTTCCGAGAGATGAGGAAGCAGACCATGGGGGAGTTGATGATATGACCAAATTGACATACCTGAATGAGCCTGGAGTTCTTGATAATTTGAAGAGGAGATATGCTCTTAACGAAATTTATGTGAGTTTTGTGTATTCTATTATTGTTGTATTGTAGAGGTTACTAAAATGAAGGAGATGGGATTAAAATCATGCGTGCTTACCTTCAAAATAATGAGAGTTACTCTAGGTTTAGACATTTATGCTTGAGTTCATTGCTTGAGTTGGTGTAAATTTGAAGTTATCAGACTTTGTAATGGATGCGGTCTAACCAAACTAGGTTAGGAACATTCAATTCCATCAAAAACTAGCCATACTCCTTATTGTGGAAGTCTTTTTAATGAAGATCGAAGAGTGAAGAAGATGCATTGAAAAGAAGAGATTTCTCTTCTTCTTTTTTTTTTTTTGGGTGTTTGTGGTGGGGGGGCTCTTTCTGTCTTTTGTCATTATACTCACATGCAAGCAAAACAGAAAGAAAGGAGGTACTTTCCTTCCTTGTCTATTCTCTTACTTTTTAAACTTTCTAACCTTTTATCATAAGGAATCTGTTGGTCTAAAATAATGTCATTATCTCAGATGTTCCCTTTTTGTTTTTTATTTTTCCTTCTGGAGCTCTGTTAGGGGCTTACCAGATTCACCTTCCAATTTCGGATTGATCAAATTTGAACACAACTGTTTGCTAGAATTTTGTCCTTCTGTCAGGTCCATTTACTCAAACCTTATGGGTTTTAGTATATTATATCTTCAATCCTAAAAAATGATCCTATTTTCATTTTTTGGATGCCTCAAAAATGTGATTCAATTTGACCTTTCGACAATTAAATTACTGATACTACTTTCAAAAGATGTGTTTACCTAATGCACCAAGTTAACTACATTTTTCAAACAACGATCTATGAGGTAGTAAAATGGAAAGGAGAAAATAATTACCAATATAGATGCAGGAAATTACCTCTCCCCTATAGAGTAAAGTAATTTAATTAGGTAGTTAAAGGGTATATATTACTTACTCATCCTCCAAAGGAAAAGGAAAAAGGGAAACTAAAATGAGGAAGTTGGGGTATATAAAACTTTACTGGAACTTGGTAAGTGTAGTCCTCCTTCAGCAAATTTCCTATTTTCCCCACCTAGCGTCCTTTTGGCTGGACCAAGCAATTGTGTACAAAACTTGCATCTGAAAGAGCCTGGTAACATAATAGAAAGGCTTTTATGTTATCACAGTACAGTTTCTAATTGCAGAAGCACTTTTAGGAGAAGCTAAAATCTATCACTTTTTCAATCTGTATTTACATTTAAACTTAAAAAGTAACCCATGTTTTAGTTTCTAAGTGTACAAAATTATCAACTTTGCAAATTATTAAAGGTCTCTCTTACACACACACACACAATGAAGAAAAACTAATGAAGATGGGTTACCCATTGTTGGTCCCCCACAATTAGTTACTAGGAGAGCTGATCAATCAGGTAAGCAGAGGGGGAACGTTCTCATACCACAATTCAGAACATAGTTCCAGGTTAGCTGGAGGTAGCCTATTAAGAGTTCCATGGTGACCATGCGCCTGCAGATTGGTACCTCCGACTAACTTTGACATTTGGCCATACAATCACTCTTAATTCCCATGTGAAAGTACAATATCTTTCATATCGAGGGACAATTATCTATTTATTAAGTGAGAGTAGATGACATAAATACCCTTTAAATTAAAATTTTAATTAACTTCCTGTAACTTCTCTTATCTGTTCATATTATTATTATTATTATTATTATTATTATTATTATTTTTTTAATTTTTTTTTTGAAGTCTCATCTCTAATTTCAAACTAAAATTAACTTCTAATAACTACTACTTCATTTTATTTTATATAAATTCATTTTCTTTAAAAAATTTAACTCACACATGCAATGCGTGTGCCTTCAATCTAGTAATTTATTAAATGACTCCCACACCACTTACCCCTTATTTTGTTTTTTGAGGTGAAATGGATTTTCTTGAAAAAATGAAGTATATGTTAAACATTTTATTGATTATGAGCCTGTTTGGTTTCACTTATTTGAAGTGATTATAGCTTTTTAAAAACTATAATCACTTCAGAGTTCTGTTTGTTTCAACTTATTCATAAGTTGCTTTTAGATTGTACAAGCTGCTAAAGCACATAATAATCACTTCCAAAAAGCTAAGTTTCAGAAACTTATTCAATAATCTGTTTTAAAAAAACTACACCAAACAGAACTAACCACTTATTCAATAATCTGATTATTAAATAATCTATAATATGTTTTCAAATAAGCTATACCAAAAGAGCCCTATGTCGTTTTCATTTTCATAACACACTGTAAAATGTTCATTTATGCTGATGACAGACGTACACAGGAAGCATCTTAATTGCTGTTAATCCATTTACAAAGCTTCCTCATCTTTATAACGTGCACATGATGGAGCAGTATAACGGAGCTCCATTCGGTGAGTTAAGTCCCCATGTTTTTGCTGTGGCAGATGCGTCTTACAGGTTTGTTATGTGTGAGTAGTTTTATTATTGTATCAAAAGATTAATTATATGTTTAATGGCAAATAGGATTTAATATTTAATTACCTTCTGTTTCATTGTCCTGGGCTCAGAGCAATGATGAGTGAGGCCCGAAGTCAGTCAATATTGGTTAGTGGAGAAAGTGGAGCTGGGAAAACTGAGACAACAAAATTGATAATGCAGTATCTTACTTATGTTGGTGGCCGGGCTGCCAGTGATGACAGGACCGTTGAACAGCAAGTCCTTGAAGTAATATTCTCTTGTCATGATGAAATTCATAGGCATATTTAGATTTTTTGTTTTTAAAATTTTAAATGGGGGTGTAACCTGTTGTCACCATGCTTTGGACGTGCTCTGGGCCCAATCCTACCTTGTTTTTAATCTTTAATAGCTAATATATTTGGCCAATCACTTACATTATTAGTTTTTAATTTTAATTCAGTCAAATCCACTGTTGGAGGCCTTTGGAAATGCACGAACTGTAAGAAATGACAATTCAAGGTTAGTTAATTTTTGCTGTGCTGTTAATTTCTTATAAAATGCTCGGAAGCAACGTAATAAAATAATTGATTGCATTGTCAACTTAGTGGGATCTAACTATAGAGTATATACTACTTCAGTCTGGAAAACGGGTCCTGTTTCTGTAATAAATTGTTGGGGAAAAAGTACTTTCTTTTGGATGGGTCTTTCTTTTGGATGGGGAAGTGTAGTTAATCTCGACATTAGAGTTAGCAATTATTATATTCTTCTAATTACTGGAAAATCATGCTCTTTATCTTGGATGCAGTCGTTTTGGAAAATTCGTGGAGATTCAGTTTGATGCAAGTGGTAGAATATCAGGAGCGGCAATAAGAACTTACCTTCTGGAACGATCTCGTGTTGTTCAAATAACTGATCCCGAAAGGAATTACCATTGTTTCTATCAGTTGTGTGCCTCCGGAATGGTATCTTTCTTTCTTGTCATATCTTTCTTTTCGCATTTTTATGCATCTTACTTTTCTGTGGCACCAATAGTTCACACTTTGAACTTAAGGTTTGTAGTTTGAAAGATGATTGACTTTATCAGTATTGTGTATGAAAAATATTAAGGTCATGTTTTCACTTTGTTAATGAAAAATATTAATCAAGATTAAGCTAGAGATTCGGAATCAAAATAGTATTATTCCTGGAAACAACATAAGGATCAGAAGAAGGAATATTGAGAAACAAAGGATGAGTGTAATACAGCATGATTTAACTTCTGGAGCTAGCTGTGCAATTTGAGGAGTAATATACTAAAATTTGAAGGCTGAAAAGTATGTCTAGTTGTGTTCGGTGGAAAAATGTTATGGCATTCCTGTGGGCTTTTTGTAAGAGAGATGGAAATTGTGAATTGCCTTCTTATTGACCAGTATGCTAAAACGGGTCTAGGTGGATGCTTAGGCCTAGTAGGCCCTCCATCACCTCAATTTAGCCGCCTGGCCTGACCTGTTCTAGGTTTCCCTTCCCTACCTTGATGTTTAATTTAAAATAATTTAAGCAAAGTTAATAACTTTGTTAAATACAGGTACTTTCCGGTTTATAGATTTGTACTTTACTTTAATATTGGAGCATTAGAGGTTTGACCAACTTCAATTGATCAAATTGCTCCTTTATGAGATTGTTATGATGTTATTGTTTATTTTGTAATAGATTTAGAGCTTTACAATGCTTGAAATGATTTTGTTGTGCTATTAGTAGTGTTTTCTTGGCAAATTTTCATGAATAATTTAGAATGTTTATATCTAATATATACTCTTCAAGTTTATTTCCCTTCTATT
The DNA here is from genome assembly GCA_032359685.1 of Pittosporum tobira. Lineage (NCBI taxonomy): Eukaryota > Viridiplantae > Streptophyta > Magnoliopsida > Apiales > Pittosporaceae > Pittosporum > Pittosporum tobira. The sequence goes on from JAUMHB010046617.1 coordinate 5,716, forward strand.
TGATGTTGTCTTCATGTCATAAGTTGCTGATACTTACTAGCTAAGAGATATAGTTTATTTTCTCTTTTTCAACGAGTGTGTAAACAGTTATTTGGTACTCATCTTGATTTCTGCTCTCACCATTTTACCATGTTTGTGGGACTCTTCAAATTTAGTGGGCTTTCATTTGAGGCATTGTTCCTGTTATAGGTAGCGGATACTTACAAGCTAGCCCATCCAAGCAATTTCCACTACTTAAATCAGAGTAGGGTTTATGAGCTAGATGGAGTAAGCAGTGCTGAGGAATACATGAAGACAAGAAGGGCCATGGACATTGTTGGCATCAGTCACGAAGAACAGGTTTCAAGCATTTGTAGCTCATTCCTTATATGGTCTTTTTGCATACTGTTTTCCTTGTCTTCATGTTGATTGCCCTTGTTGTAGGAAGCTATATTTCGGACTCTGGCTGCCATTTTACACCTTGGAAATATTGAATTCACTCCTGGCAAAGAGCATGACTCATCTGTCGTAAAGAATCAGAAGTCTAATTTTCACATGGAGATGGCTGCTAATCTTTTCATGTAGGTGAATTATTTGCGTTTTCAGGTTTAGTTTTCAGTATGAAGTTGACCTATTAAGGTCTATTCTTTAAGAACCTTTAGTTTCTAATAAAAGATCATTTATCCAACACCAACAAACAAGAGTTAGCCATACATGGGGATGTCCGGCATAGATTTATGTTCCTTGTTCTTAGATATATTTTTTAGTAAGTAAATAATTTGTTTCAAGAGGAACCAAGGGGGGTGCCACCCATTAATAATCAGGAATAGATCACAAAATAAATCATGAACCAAGATGAAATTTTGCCAAGAAAATAACAAACACCCTAGCAGATCCAGGATAAACTTCATTCTGTTCTGCCAGAAAATTAGAGTCAAGAATAAAGCCTTGAGAATATCTAATAGTATGTTGTAGTGTCTCGCCCTCTACCAGCTTTGTATCCCAATGCTTTATTCTTGAATCTCTTAAATTTCTGGCTGAACATATATTACATAGGAGTATTAGATATGAGTATCTTCATTCTAGAAATCATAATAAATTGGGAAAGAAGACGCGTGACATATTTGAGACCATAACAAATTAGAAAACTCTTTGGACAGGTTCACCATCTGCCTAGCGCTTTTTTGAGCATGAGTTTTCTTGGTACAGCTGTCATTGTTAGTTGAGGTTGTTGGCTTCTGGAAATTCTGGAATAATGAAATTACGGAATTGATAATCTTTTCTCAGGTGTGATGTGAATCTTTTGCTTGGGACACTCTGCACACGTTCAATTCAGACTCGTGAAGGGGTCATTGTTAAAGCTCTTGATTGTAATGCTGCCATTGCAAGTCGCGATGCCTTAGCAAAAACTGTTTATGCTCGACTTTTTGATTGGTCTGATAGCTACACTTATCTGAATTAATATTTTACTGTCATGATGAATTTAGTGATGGTAAATCAGTCTTTTTATGATGTTTGGTCATTGGTGGCAGGCTTGTTGAAAAGATCAATAGATCTGTTGGGCAAGATCTAGATTCTCGGGTACAAATTGGGGTCTTGGACATATATGGATTTGAGTGCTTCAAGCGTAACAGGTCTAGTAATGTCACTAAAGTGTCCCCTTTAGTAAGCAATTTACCACTCCAAAATGTGTGATTAAGTAATTATATACTCACAAGCATTCAGAGACACGAAAATGTATAGACATGATTTGCCAGATATATTGTTAGTGAATCAGTTTTCCCAAGATAAGCCATCTTCTATCCTATGATTCACCTACGAATAGACATTAATGCATTTTGTATCTTCTTTTTCATGCTACTTTTCAGTTATTTTTACTTTTCTTAGATTTTTGTTTTCTTTTATGTACTTTTATCCGTTTTATCCTTCTTGCCTCTTCACCTCTGAGATTACTTTTTATGTTCGGAATTTTTTTTCCCGTATGCTGCCCCAACTAATTTGAGATAAATACTGCAGTGGAGTTGAATATTAATTTCTCACTACTAGTTGGTCAATGTGACTTTTTTCATTCTACAGTTTTGAGCAATTTTGCATTAATTTTGCGAATGAAAAGCTTCAGCAACATTTCAATGAGGTTAGCACCGATTCTTTATGGGTTTGAAAGTTTATGCTATTTGTAGCTCAAATAAACAAATGTCGAATTAAATTTGCTAATTTTTACTTCATGCATTTCTTTCAGCATGTATTTAAGATGGAGCAGGAAGAGTATCGCAAAGAAGAAATAAATTGGAGCTATATTGAATTTATAGACAACCAAGATGTCTTGGATCTGATTGAGAAGGTTTCCCTTTAGTCCTTTCCTGGATAATTTATTTAATAATTAGGGGCTTGTAAATGCTTAATTCTGTGAATTGAGAATTATTATGTACAGCTATTAAAGGATTCTCTTATTTATTAGATTGATATGTCATTTGCATTAAATCATTGTTTTTAATGATTATTAGAACTTTTTATCAAAAAATCAATAATTAGAACTTGGAAGTATGCTATTGTTACCTCCTTTTAAATTTCTGAACTTACATTGATTCACTGGATGGTGTTATATGCCAGAGTACATGGTTGTGGTTTTGCTTTGTCTTTGTTTTAGCATATCACATCCTGTGCAGTATCCAATTACTAATCAATTTGATACCATAAATTTCTACAAATTTGGTGGTCAAAGTTCTAGCCTTATCCAATTTTGGTCCCAACGTTTGAACATTCACAGTCTAACTCCTTTTTAATTTAAAATTTGCAGTTATTTTGTTGATTTTAACTGATCTGGCCAAAATGTTGACTGAAACTAATCGCATGCCGATCATGTGGCTGTTTCATTATCTGTTTCTTTGCTGTGTATAAGAATCTACCGTTATTGGTCATTTTTTATTTTTTGACCTCATGCTTTTGACATGATTTTGCAGAAGCCTATTGGGATAATTGCTCTTTTGGATGAAGCTTGGTACAATATTAGTTCTCTCTACTGTTAATTGGTGAATGTTCGTTTTCTAATTACTTGATCACAACCTATCCTTATCCTGATTTTCCTATTCATGCAGCATGTTTCCTAAATCAACCCATGAAACGTTTTCCAACAAATTATTCCAGAACTGCAGGACCCACCCTAGATTGGAAAGGGCAAAATTTTGCGAAACAGATTTCACTGTTTCCCATTATGCTGGCAAGGTTTAATTTCACTTAATTTCATTTTTTGAATGTGAACAACATTTATCATGATAATAACTCGAAAACGTCTTCTTTTTTTTCTTTTCTGAAGGTTATGTATCAGACGGATACATTCTTAGATAAAAACCGTGATTATATTGTGGTTGAACACCACAATCTGTTGTCTTCTTCCAAATGCTCCTTTGTTGCTGGTCTTTTTCCTTCTTTAGCTGAGAAATCTTCACGATCTTCATACAAGTTTTCCTCAGTAGCCTCTCGGTTTAAGGTATACAGCTTATTTATCTTTCTTTTTACCTCTGACTACTGTAACTGCAAAGGTAGTTATACGCAATAAGAATACGTTAACAAAAATAGGAAGTGGGCAGATTATTATTGGTTAAAACAGAGAAAGATTCTTTTCTTAGCTAGCTTTTGATTATTATGACAACAGAGTGCTTGCTTTAATTTGGGTCAGATCAATAGTTTGACATGGAAGAAATTCTTTTTGTTTGTAGCAACAACTTCAAGCTCTCATGGAAACCCTAAGTTCAACAGAGCCTCATTATATCCGCTGTGTGAAGCCAAACGCTTTGAACAGGCCTCAAAAATTTGAAAACCAAAGTATCTTGCATCAATTACGTTGTGGGGTAAGTTGCATGATTTCCCTCTTTCTTTCACGTTTTTTCAAGAATTTTGTATTGATATTTGTTACAATATATATATATATATATGTATGTTTTATATTCGTCTATACTTAATTTGTTTATATTGTTAACAAAGAAATTTCTCATGCGTTGTTCAAGTAAATGAGTAACTGTTATATGGTAATAATGTGATATTCCACAGGGTGTTTTAGAGGCAGTGCGGATCAGTCTGGCAGGGTATCCCACTCGGAAGACTTACCATGAGTTTGTAAATCGGTTTGGAATACTTGCCATGGAAATTATGGATGGAAGGTTGGTTAGTTAGTTCATTTTTAATGCATGTACTTGTGTTATATGAATTTACTTTGTTCTTTTAATTAATCTTCTTATTATTAGTTGTTAGTTGTTAGTTTTTTTTTCCTGAATAATATGTGTTATATGAAATTTTTACAGTTTTGATGAAAAATCAATGACCGAGAAAATATTGAAGAAGTTAAAGCTTGATAACTTCCAGGTATGCTTTCACATAACAGCTTATTTGAGCAAATTTCTTATGTATTTTTTCAAGCTTAGTTTACTATCTTTTGTATGTTGTTTTTCCAGTTGGGAAGGACCAAAGTTTTTCTTAGGGCTGGACAAATTGGTGTTCTGGACTCCCAACGTGCTGAGGTTTTGGATTTTGCTGCTAAGTGTATTCAAGGCCGATTACGAACTTTAATTGCACACAGGGATTTCATTGCAAAACGGACTGCTGCAATTTCTCTACAAGCATACTGCAGAGGTTTTTTCCCAGTACTTAATATAATCTTGTCCATAAAGATCCCAATATAGTTTATAAAATATATATATAGTTCATCCATAAGCTATGTTGCTTAAGATAATATCGAACTGTGGTAGGTCATCTTGCTCGTAAAACGTATGCTACTAAACGAGAGGCAGCAGCTGCCATTTGCATACAGAAATATGCCAGAAGATTGCTGCTAAGGCATGCTTATGCGCAACTTTGTACTTCAATCCTACTCATTCAAGTGTGCATTCGTGGTTTCTTAACTCATCAGAAAATTTTGCACAAAAGGAAACACAGGGCTGCAACTCTTATTCAGGTCAGGTGCTTAATATTTTCTGCTCTAGTTTTTAATTTTTCTCATAATAAAGTATTACGTTGTTATACTTTGTTAGAAAGTTGCCCCTCAGAGTACTTTTTTTTTGTACTTTTCCTGATTGAATTGTTTAATCTTATAGGCCCAGTGGAGGATGTGCAAGTTGCGCTCTAATTACCGTAACCGTCAGTCTAACATAATTGCAATTCAGTGCCTGTGGAGGAAAAAATTGGCTAAAAGAGAACTCCAAAAGCTTAAAAAGGTAAACAAAGATGTTCCTAATATGTCTGTCCGGTTTGCATAGATGATGCAGATTATGGTACCTAAATCCATATAGTGCTTTTATTGTGCTCGTATAATATTGTATACTCTATAGTAAATAGAGTTGATTTTACCCCGGTATTCTGTATAATTTAAATTTTTAACCTATCTGCAAATGCACACGCGGCATCCTATGTTGGGTCTTGCGAAGCCTTACCATTATAACTCTGATTAAGCATTATTCATCTGTTTGTAACAGGAGGCTAATGAGGCTGGTGCCCTTCGTCTTGCAAAAACAAAGCTTGAGAGGCAGTTGGAGGATCTCACATGGCGGTTGCAGTTAGAGAAAAGATTGCGGGTATGACTTCTCATATAAATATCTAGTTGTAGTATATTCCCTTCCTCCCAAAGATTGCAACATTTTTTACGGTTGTTTGGCACAGATTTTAAGATATTTTTATGTTAAAATATTTTCTTTTTAGAATATTCAAATGTTATAGTTTTGGCTAAAATTCAGATATTATAAAAATATCAAATTCTGGTATGCTTTCTATGCATCTTAAAATCTTTGCCACACAACTGCCAAAATATGTTGCAATCTTTCTGGGACAGGGAGTATATTTGATGAATTGACTTTATAAGTATGTGTAAAGAAACAATCTGGAATGTACAGGTGTCAAATGAAGAGGTAAAGGTAATGGAAATGGCTAAGCTCCAGAAGACAGTGGAATCTTTAAGCCTTGAGTTAGATGCAGCTAAATTAGCGACAGTTAATGAGTGCAACAAGAATGCGGTCCTACAAAATCAGTTAGCTTTGTTGATCAAGGAAAAATCAGCTCTGGAAAGAGAAGTCACTTTATTGGCTGAAATAAAAAATGAAAATGCAGTTTTAAAGGTAATTTATGTAATGTTTAATGTTTATTCAACTTTAATCTAAGGATTGCAGTTGTAGTGTGATTAAAATTTTGAAGTTGTTCATTTGTTGCTCTGCAGAATTCTTTGAATACCTTTGAGGCAAAGAACTTGACATTGGAACGTGAGCTTACGAAAGCTAAGCAAGATACATATGAAACCATTGAGAAGTTGAGAGAAGTTGAACAAACATGCTCCCAACTACAGCAGAATATGCGAAGGTTAGTCACGTAATTCAACTGTTTTGCATATGCGGCACCATACATTATCTTTACTGTTGTCATGAATGTATTGAATTCCCATAGTTTTGGTTGGTTATGTTAATAATAGTTAAAACATTGGTTTTGATTCGTAAGATATGTTTTGGTATACTAACAGTTTGGAGGAGAAGCTCTCAAACTTAGATGATGAGAATCATGTCCTTCGGCAGAAAGCATTGAGTGCATCATCTCCAAAAAGCAACCGGCCTGGTTTCGCGAAGCCGTTTTTGGACGTAAGTTTTGGGTGCACGCATCTTTAAGATCCTGTTTGTGCTTTGAGATATATATATTCAAAAAGAAACTCGAGTAATTGACTAATATTTTGAATTCATTCATGCTCAATGCTTATTTTCTACTAAAACAGAAGTTCTCTGGTGCGCTTGCTCTTTCCAACAGTGACCGGAGATCTGCTTTTGTAAGTTTTGATTCCTTGTATTTTTTTTGTTATACTGAATTTACCAATATACCTGCTTTGGTTTCTAACGTGTATTGTTATGTTGGTCACAGGAATCGCCTACACCTACAAAAATTATTCTACCTCTTTCACAAGGACAATCTGATTCGCGGCGCTCAAAGCTAACTGTTGAAAAGCACCAGGTTTTTCTTTTCACTGTAAACATTTAGATATGTGACTTCGTTATTTCTTGCGCCACATTGTTTACCCAATGCGCACCTAAGAGTAGTGGCTGCGGGCCCTGCGTTATCAAAAAATATATATATATATAATGCTGTTGTACTGCTGATCTAACTACCTGCTTGCTTTATTACGAAAATAGCCAAGCATCTATATTTCCCTGTCAATTGCAAGTTGCAATGCTTTTCTAGTATTTGTTTTAGTTCCATTCTGAAGTTTTCATGCAGGAAAACTATGAAATCCTCTCGCTTTGCATTAAAGAGAATTTGGGATTCAAAGACGGTAAACCGGTTGCTGCCTGTGTTATATATAAATGCCTTGCGCATTGGCATGCCTTTGAGTCTGAAAGGACTGCTATTTTTGACCACATCATTGAAGGAATTAATGGTGTTCTAAAGGTGATTTACTTTACGGAATTAATTAGGATCTATATGT